>OZ019968.1:19030766-19033266 GCA_963970395.1 Ephialtes manifestator | reverse complement strand
CACAGACACACACACACACAGACCCACACACACACAGACACACACACATACACACACACAGACACACACACAGACACACACAGACACACGCACAGACACACACACAGACACACACAGACACACGCACAGACACACACACAGACACACACACAGACACACACACAGACACACGCACAGACACACACACAGACACACACACAGGCACACACACAGGCACACACACATACACACACACACAGACACACACAGACAGACACACACACACAGACCCACACACACAGACACACACACATACACACACACACAGACATACACACACAGACACACACACACAGACCCACACACACACAGACACACACACATACACACACACACAGACACACACACAGACACACACAGACACACGCACAGACACACACACAGACACACACAGACACACACACAGACACACGCACAGACACACACACACAGACACACACACAGACACACACACAAACACACACACAGACACACACACAGACACACACACAGACACACACACAGACACACACACACAGACACACACACAGACACACACAGACACACACACACACACACACACACACACATACACACACACACACACACTCAGACACACACAGACACACAGACACACTCACAGACACACACACACAGACACACAGAGTCACACACAGAAACACACACAGACACACACACAGACACACACAGAAACCCACACAGACACACAGACACACACACAGACACACACACAGACACACACACAGACACACACACAGACACACACACAGACACACACACAGACACACACACAGACACACACACAGACACACACACAGACACAAACACAGACACACAGACACAGACACACAGACACACAGACACACATACACAGACACACACACACAGACCCACACACACACAGACACACACACATACACACACACAGACACACACACAGACACACACAGACACACGCACAGACACACACACAGACACACACACAGACACACACACAGACACACACACAGACACACACACAGACACACACACACAGACACACACACAGACACACACACACAGACACACACACAGTCACACAGAGTCACACACAGACACACACACAGACACACACACAGACACACACAGACACCCACACAGACACACAGACGCACACACAGACACACACACATACACACACACACAGACACACACACATACACACACACAGACACACACACAGACACACACAGACACACGCACAGACACACACACAGACACACACAGACACACGCACAGACACACACACAGACACACACACAGACACACACACAGACACACGCAGAGACACACACACAGACACACACACAGGCACACACACAGGCACACACACATACACACACACACAGACACACACAGACAGACGCACACACACAGACCCACACACACAGACACACACACATACACACACACACAGACACACACACACAGACACACACACACAGCCCACACACACACATACACACACACATACACACACACATAGACACACACACAGACACACACAGACACACGCACAGACACACACACAGACACACACAGACACACACACAGACACAAGTACAGACACACACACAGACACACACACAGACACACACACAAACACACACAGACACACACACAGACACACACACAGACACACACACAGACACACACACAAACACACACACAGACACACACACAGACCCACACACAGACACACACACAGACACACACACAGACACACACACACAGACACACACAGACATACACAGACACACAAACACACACACAGACACACGCACAGACATACACACAGACACACACACAGACACACACACAAACACACACACAGACACACACAGACACACACACAGACACACACACAGACACACACACAGACACACAGACAGGCACACACAGACACACAGACAGGCACACACAGACACACACACACACACACACACACACACACACACATACACACACACACACTCAGACACACACAGACACACAGACACACACACAGACACACACACAGACACACACACACAGACACACACACAGACACACACACAGACACACACACACAGACACACACACAGCACACACACAGACACACACACAGTCACACAGAGTCACACACAGACACACACACAGACACACACACAGACACACACAGACACCCACACAGACACACAGACGCACACACAGACACACACACATACACACACACACAGACACACACACACACAGACCCACACACACACAGACACACACACATACACACACACAGACACACACACAGACACACGCACAGACACACACACAGACACACACAGACACACGCACAGACACACACACAGACACACACACAGACACACACACAGACACACGCACAGACACACACACAGACACACACACAGGCACACACACAGGCACA
>OZ019968.1:19010766-19015766 GCA_963970395.1 Ephialtes manifestator | reverse complement strand
CACACACACAGACACACACACAGACCCACACACAGACACACACACAGACACACACACAGACACACACACACACAGACACACACACAGACATACACAGACACACAAACACACACACACACACAGACACACGCACAGACATACACACAGACACACACACAGACACACACACAAACACACACACAGACACACACAGACACACACACAGACACACAGACAGGCACACACAGACACACAGACAGGCACACACAGACACACACACACACACACACACACACACACACACACACACATACACACACACACACTCAGACACACACAGACACACAGACACACACACAGACACACACACAGACACACACACACAGACACACACACAGACACACACACAGACACACACACACAGACACACACACAGCACACACACAGACACACACACAGTCACACAGAGTCACACACAGACACACACACAGACACATACACAGACACACACAGACACCCACACAGACACACAGACGCACACACAGACACACACACATACACACACACACAGACACACACACACACAGACCCACACACACACAGACACACACACATACACACACACAGACACACACACAGACACACACAGACACACGCACAGACACACACACAGACACACACAGACACACGCACAGACACACACACAGACACACACACAGACACACACACAGACACACGCACAGACACACACACAGACACACACACAGGCACACACACAGGCACACACACATACACACACACACAGACACACACAGACAGACACACACACACAGACCCACACATACAGACACACACACATACACACACACACAGACATACACACACAGACACACACACACAGACCCACACACACACAGACACACACACATACACACACACACAGACACACACACAGACACACACAGACACACGCACAGACACACACACAGACACACACAGACACACACACAGACACACGCACAGACACACACACACAGACACACACACAGACACACACACAAACACACACACAGACACACACACAGACACACACACAGACACACACACAGACACACACACACAGACACACACACAGACACACACAGACACACACACACACACACACACACACATACACACACACACACACACTCAGACACACACAGACACACAGACACACTCACAGACACACACACACAGACACACAGAGTCACACACAGAAACACACACAGACACACACACAGACACACACAGAAACCCACACAGACACACAGACACATACACAGACACACACACAGACACACACACAGACACACACACAGACACACACACAGACACACACACAGACACACACACAGACACACACACAGACACAAACACAGACACACAGACACAGACACACAGACACACAGACACACATACACAGACACACACACACAGACCCACACACACACAGACACACACACATACACACACACAGACACACACACAGACACACACAGACACACGCACAGACACACACACAGACACACACACAGACACACACACAGACACACACACAGACACACACACAGACACACACACACAGACACACACACAGACACACACACACAGACACACACACAGTCACACAGAGTCACACACAGACACACACACAGACACACACACAGACACACACAGACACCCACACAGACACACAGACGCACACACAGACACACACACATACACACACACACAGACACACACACATACACACACACAGACACACACACAGACACACACAGACACACGCACAGACACACACACAGACACACACAGACACACGCACAGACACACACACAGACACACACACAGACACACACACAGACACACGCAGAGACACACACACAGACACACACACAGGCACACACACAGGCACACACACATACACACACACACAGACACACACAGACAGACGCACACACACAGACCCACACACACAGACACACACACATACACACACACACAGACACACACACACAGACACACACACACAGCCCACACACACACATACACACACACATACACACACACATAGACACACACACAGACACACACAGACACACGCACAGACACACACACAGACACACACAGACACACACACAGACACAAGTACAGACACACACACAGACACACACACAGACACACACACAAACACACACAGACACACACACAGACACACACACAGACACACACACAGACACACACACAAACACACACACAGACACACACACAGACCCACACACAGACACACACACAGACACACACACAGACACACACACACAGACACACACAGACATACACAGACACACAAACACACACACAGACACACGCACAGACATACACACAGACACACACACAGACACACACACAAACACACACACAGACACACACAGACACACACACAGACACACACACAGACACACACACAGACACACAGACAGGCACACACAGACACACAGACAGGCACACACAGACACACACACACACACACACACACACACACACACACATACACACACACACACTCAGACACACACAGACACACAGACACACACACAGACACACACACAGACACACACACACAGACACACACACAGACACACACACAGACACACACACACAGACACACACACAGCACACACACAGACACACACACAGTCACACAGAGTCACACACAGACACACACACAGACACACACACAGACACACACAGACACCCACACAGACACACAGACGCACACACAGACACACACACATACACACACACACAGACACACACACACACAGACCCACACACACACAGACACACACACATACACACACACAGACACACACACAGACACACGCACAGACACACACACAGACACACACAGACACACGCACAGACACACACACAGACACACACACAGACACACACACAGACACACGCACAGACACACACACAGACACACACACAGGCACACACACAGGCACACACACATACACACACACACAGACACACACAGACAGACACACACACACACAGACCCACACACACAGACACACACACATACACACACACACAGACATACACACACAGACACACACACACAGACCCACACACACACAGACACACACACATACACACACACACAGACACACACACAGACACACACAGACACACGCACAGACACACACACAGACACACACAGACACACACACAGACACACGCACAGACACACACACACAGACACACACACAGACACACACACAGACACACACACAGACCCACACACAGACACACACACAGACACACACACAGACACACACACACAGACACACACACAGACATACACAGACACACAAACACACACACACACACAGACACACGCACAGACATACACACAGACACACACACAGACACACACACAAACACACACACAGACACACACAGACACACACACAGACACACAGACAGGCACACACAGACACACAGACAGGCACACACAGACACACACACACACACACACACACACACACACACACACACATACACACACACACACTCAGACACACACAGACACACAGACACACACACAGACACACACACAGACACACACACACAGACACACACACAGACACACACACAGACACACACACACAGACACACACACAGCACACACACAGACACACACACAGTCACACAGAGTCACACACAGACACACACACAGACACATACACAGACACACACAGACACCCACACAGACACACAGACGCACACACAGACACACACACATACACACACACACAGACACACACACACACAGACCCACACACACACAGACACACACACATACACACACACAGACACACACACAGACACACACAGACACACGCACAGACACACACACAGACACACACAGACACACGCACAGACACACACACAGACACACACACAGACACACACACAGACACACGCACAGACACACACACAGACACACACACAGGCACACACACAGGCACACACACATACACACACACACAGACACACACAGACAGACACACACACACAGACCCACACATACAGACACACACACATACACACACACACAGACATACACACACAGACACACACACACAGACCCACACACACACAGACACACACACATACACACACACACAGACACACACACAGACACACACAGACACACGCACAGACACACACACAGACACACACAGACACACACACAGACACACGCACAGACACACACACACAGACACACACACAGACACACACACAAACACACACACAGACACACACACAGACACACACACAGACACACACACAGACACACACACACAGACACACACACAGACACACACAGACACACACACACACACACACACACACACATACACACACACACACACACTCAGACACACACAGACACACAGACACACTCACAGACACACACACACAGACACACAGAGTCACACACAGAAACACACACAGACACACACACAGACACACACAGAAACCCACACAGACACACAGACACATACACAGACACACACACAGACACACACACAGACACACACACAGACACACACACAGACACACACACAGACACACACACAGACACACACACAGACACACACACAGACACAAACACAGACACACAGACACAGACACACAGACACACAGACACACATACACAGACACACACACACAGACCCACACACACACAGACACACACACATACACACACACAGACACACACACAGACACACACAGACACACGCACAGACACACACACAGACACACACACAGACACACACACAGACACACACACAGACACACACACAGACACACACACACAGACACACACACAGACACACACACACAGACACACACACAGTCACACAGAGTCACACACAGACACACACACAGACACACACACA
>OZ019968.1:19000766-19003266 GCA_963970395.1 Ephialtes manifestator | reverse complement strand
GACACACACACAGACACACACACAGACACACACACAGACACACACACAGACACACACACAGACACACACACAGACACAAACACAGACACACAGACACACGCACAGACACACACACAGACACACACACAGACACACACACAAACACACACACAGACACACACACAGACACACACACAGACACACACACAGACACACACACACAGACACACACACACAGACACACACACAGACACAGACACAGACACACACACAGACACACACACACAGACACACACACACAGACACACACACAGACACACACAGACACACACACACACACACACACACACACACACACACACACACACACACACACACACACACACATACACACACACACTCAGACACACACAGACACACAGACACACACACAGACACACACACACAGACACACACACAGACACACGCACAGACACACACACAGACACACACACAGACACACACACAGACACACACACAGACACACACACAGACACACACACAAACACACACACAGACACACACACAGACCCACACACAGACACACACACAGACACACACACAGACACACACACACAGACACACACACAGACATACACAGACACACAAACACACACACACACACAGACACACGCACAGACATACACACAGACACACACACAGACACACACACAAACACACACACAGACACACACAGACACACACACAGACACACAGACAGGCACACACAGACACACAGACAGGCACACACAGACACACACACACACACACACACACACACACACACACACACATACACACACACACACTCAGACACACACAGACACACAGACACACACACAGACACACACACAGACACACACACACAGACACACACACAGACACACACACAGACACACACACACAGACACACACACAGCACACACACAGACACACACACAGTCACACAGAGTCACACACAGACACACACACAGACACATACACAGACACACACAGACACCCACACAGACACACAGACGCACACACAGACACACACACATACACACACACACAGACACACACACACACAGACCCACACACACACAGACACACACACATACACACACACAGACACACACACAGACACACACAGACACACGCACAGACACACACACAGACACACACAGACACACGCACAGACACACACACAGACACACACACAGACACACACACAGACACACGCACAGACACACACACAGACACACACACAGGCACACACACAGGCACACACACATACACACACACACAGACACACACAGACAGACACACACACACAGACCCACACATACAGACACACACACATACACACACACAGACATACACACACAGACACACACACACAGACCCACACACACACAGACACACACACATACACACACACACAGACACACACACAGACACACACAGACACACGCACAGACACACACACAGACACACACAGACACACACACAGACACACGCACAGACACACACACACAGACACACACACAGACACACACACAAACACACACACAGACACACACACAGACACACACACAGACACACACACAGACACACACACACAGACACACACACAGACACACACAGACACACACACACACACACACACACATACACACACACACACACACTCAGACACACACAGACACACAGACACACTCACAGACACACACACACAGACACACAGAGTCACACACAGAAACACACACAGACACACACACAGACACACACAGAAACCCACACAGACACACAGACACATACACAGACACACACACAGACACACACACAGACACACACACAGACACACACACAGACACACACACAGACACACACACAGACACACACACAGACACACACACAGACACAAACACAGACACACAGACACAGACACACAGACACACAGACACACATACACAGACACACACACACAGACCCACACACACACAGACACACACACATACACACACACAGACACACACACAGACACACACAGACACACGCACAGACACACACACAGACACACACACAGACACACACACAGACACACACACAGACACACACACAGACACACACACACAGACACACACACAGACACACACACACAGACACACACACAGTCACACAGAGTCACACACAGACACACACACAGACACACACACAGACACACACAGACACCCACACAGACACACAGACGCACACACAGACACACACACATACACACACACACAGACACACACACATACACACACACAGACACACACACAGACACACACAGACACACGCACAGACACACACACAGACACACACAGACACACGCACAGACACACACACAGACACACACACAGACACACACACAGACACACGCAGAGACACACACACAGACACACACACAGGCACACACACAGGCACACACACATACACACACACACAGACACACACAGAC
>OZ019968.1:18988266-18993266 GCA_963970395.1 Ephialtes manifestator | reverse complement strand
CAGGCACACACAGACACACATACACACACACACACACACACACACATACACACACACACACACACTCAGACACACACAGACACACAGACACACACACAGACACACACACAGACACACACACACAGACACACACACAGACACACACACAGACACACACACACAGACACACACACAGACACACACACAGTCACACAGAGTCACACACAGACACACACACAGACACACACACAGACACACACAGACACCCACACAGACACACAGACGCACACACAGACACACACACATACACACACACACAGACACACACACACACAGACCCACACACACACAGACACACACACATACACACACACAGACACACACACAGACACACACAGACACACGCACAGACACACACACAGACACACACAGACACACGCACAGACACACACACAGACACACACACAGACACACACACAGACACACGCACAGACACACACACAGACACACACACAGGCACACACACAGGCACACACACATACACACACACACAGACACACACAGACAGATACACACACACAGACCCACACACACAGACACACACACATACACACACACACAGACATACACACACAGACACACACACACAGACCCACACACACACAGACACACACACATACACACACACACACAGACACACACACAGACACACGCACAGACACACACACAGACACACACAGACACACACACAGACACACGCACAGACACACACACAGACACACACACAGACACACACACAAACACACCCACAGACACACACACAGACACACACACAGACACACACAGACACACACACAGACACACACACACAGACACACACAGACACACACACACACACACACACACACACACACACACACACACACTCAGACACACACAGACACACAGACACACACACAGACACACACAGACACACACACACAGACACACAGAGTCACACACAGACACACACACAGACACACACACAGACACACACAGAAACCCACACAGACACACAGACACACACACAGACACACACACAGACACACACACAGACACACACACAGACACACACACAGACACACACACAGACACACACACAGACACACACACAGACACACACACAGACACAAACACAGACACACAGACACAGACACACAGACACACAGACACACATACACAGACACACACACACAGACCCACACACACACAGACACACACACATACACACACACACAGACACACACACAGACACACACAGACACACGCACAGACACACACACAGACACACACACAGACACACACACAGACACACACACAGACACACACACAAACACACACACAGACACACACACAGACACACACACAGACACACACGCACACACGCACGTACGCACAGACACACACACAGACACACACACAGACACACACACAGACACACACACAGACACACACACAAACACACACACAGACACACACACAGACACACACACAGACACACACACAGACACACACGCACACACGCACGTACGCACGCACGCACGCACACACGCACGCACACACGCACGCACGCACGCACGCACGCACACACGCACGCACGCACGCACGCACGCACGCACGCACGCACGCACGCACGCACGCATGCACGCACGCACGCACGCACGCACGCACGCACGCACGCACGCACGCACGCACGCACGCACGCACGCACGCACGCACGCACGCACGCACGCACGCACGCACGCACGCACGCACGCACGCACGCACGCACGCACGCACGCACGCACGCACGCACGCACGCACGCACGCACGCACGCACGCACGCACGCACGCACGCACGCACGCACGCACGCACGCACGCACGCACGCACGCACGCACACACACACACACACACACACACGCACGCACACACGCACGCACGCACACACACACGCACACACACACACACACGCACACACACACGCACGCACGCACGCACACACACACACACACACACACACACACACACACACACACACACACACACACACACACACACACACACACACACACACACACACACACACACACACACACACACACACACACACACACACACACACACACACACACACACACACACACACACACACACACACACACACACACACACACACACACACACTCAGACACACACAGACACACAGACACACACACAGACACACACACAGACACACACACACAGACACACACACAGACACACACACAGACACACACACAGCACACACACAGACACACACACACAGACACACACACAGCACACACACAGACACACACACAGTCACACAGAGTCACACACAGACACACACACAGACACACACAGACACCCACACAGACACACAGACGCACACACAGACACACACACATACACACACACACAGACACACACACACACAGACCCACACACACACAGACACACACACATACACACACACAGACACACACACAGACACACACAGACACACGCACAGACACACACACAGACACACACAGACACACGCACAGACACACACACAGACACACACACAGACACACACACAGACACACGCACAGACACACACACAGACACACACACAGGCACACACACATACACACACACACAGACACACACAGACAGACACACACACACAGACCCACACACACAGACACACACACATACACACACACACAGACACACACACACAGACACACACACACAGACCCACACACACACAGACACACACACATACACACACACACAGACACACACACAGACACACACACAGACACACACACAAACACACACACAGACACACACACAGACACACACACAGACACACACAGACACACACACAGACACACACACAGACACACACAGACACACACACACACACACACACACACATACACACACACACACACACTCAGACACACACAGACACACAGACACACACACAGAGACACACACACAGACACACAGAGTCACACACAGAAACACACACAGACACACACACAGACACACACAGAAACCCACACAGACACACAGACACACACACAGACACACACACAGACACACACACAGACACACACACAGACACACACACAGACACATACACAGACACACACACAGACACACACACAGACACACACACAGACACAAACACAGACACACAGACACAGACACACAGACACACAGACACACACACACAGACCCACACACACACAGACACACACACATACACACACACAGACACACACACAGACACACACAGACACACGCACAGACACACACACAGACACACACACAGACACACACACAGACACACACACAGACACACACACAAACACACACACAGACACACACACAGACTCACACACAGACACACACACAGACACACACACAGACACACACACAGACACACACACAAACACACACACAGACACACACACAGACTCACACACAGACACACACACATACACACACACACAGACACACACACACACAGACCCACACACACACAGACACACACACATACACACACACAGACACACACACAGACACATACACAGACACACACACAGACACACACACAGACACAAACACAGACACACACACAGACACACACACAGACACAAACACAGACACACAGACACAGACACACAGACACACAGACACACACACACAGACCCACACACACACAGACACACACACATACACACACACAGACACACACACAGACACACACAGACACACGCACAGACACACACACAGACACACACAGACACACGCACAGACACACACACAGACACACACACAGACACACACACAGACACACGCACAGACACACACACAGACACACACACAGGCACACACACAGGCACACACACATACACACACACACAGACACACACAGACAGACACACACACACAGACCCACACACACAGACACACACACATACACACACACACAGACATACACACACAGACACACACACACAGACCCACACACACACAGACACACACACATACACACACACACACAGACTCACACACAGACACACACAGACACACACACAGACACACACAGACACACACACAGACACACGCACAGACACACACACAGACACACACACAGACACACACACAAACACACACACAGACACACACACAGCCACACACACAGACACACACAGACACACACACACAGACACACACAGACACACACACACACACACACACACACACACACATACACACACACACACTCAGACACACACAGACACACAGACACACACACAGACACACACACAGACACACACACACAGACACACAGAGTCACACACAGACACACACACAGACACACACACAGACACACACAGAAACCCACACAGACACACAGACACACACACAGACACACACACAGACACACACACAGACACACACACAGACACACACACAGACACACACACAGACACACACACAGACACACACACAGACACAAACACAGACACACAGACACAGACACACAGACACACAGACACACATACACAGACACACACACACAGACCCACACACACACAGACACACACACATACACACACACACAGACACACACACAGGCACACACAGACACACGCACAGACACACACACAGACACACACACAGACACACACACAGACACACACACAGATACACACACAAACACACACACAGGCACACACACAGACACACACACAGACACACACACAGACACACACGCACACACGCACGTACGCACAGACACACACACAGACACACACACAGACACACACACAGACACACACACAGACACACACACAGACACACACACAGACACACAGACAGGCACACACAGACACACAGACAGGCACACACAGACACACATACACACACACACACACACACACACACATACACACACACACACACACTCAGACACACACA
>OZ019968.1:18978266-18980766 GCA_963970395.1 Ephialtes manifestator | reverse complement strand
ACAGACACACACACACAGACACACACAGACACACACACACACACACACACACACACACACACACACACACACACTCAGACACACACAGACACACAGACACACACACAGACACACACACAGACACACACACACAGACACACAGAGTCACACACAGACACACACACAGACACACACACAGACACACACAGAAACCCACACAGACACACAGACACACAGACACACACACAGACACACACACAGACACACACACAGACACACACACAGACACACACACAGACACACACACAGACACACACACAGACACACACACAGACACACACACAGACACAAACACAGACACACAGACACAGACACACAGACACACAGACACACATACACAGACACACACACACAGACCCACACACACACAGACACACACACATACACACACACACAGACACACACACAGACACACACAGACACACGCACAGACACACACACAGACACACACACAGACACACACACAGACACACACACAGACACACACACAAACACACACACAGACACACACACAGACACACACACAGACACACACGCACACACGCACGTACGCACAGACACACACACAGACACACACACAGACACACACACAGACACACACACAGACACACACACAAACACACACACAGACACACACACAGACACACACACAGACACACACACAGACACACACGCACGCACGCACGCACGCACGCACGCACGCACGCACGCACGCACGCACGCACGCACGCACGCACGCACGCACGCACGCACGCACGCACGCACGCACGCACGCACGCACGCACGCACGCACGCACGCACGCACGCACGCACGCACGCACGCACGCACGCACGCACGCACGCACGCACGCACGCACGCACGCACGCACGCACGCACGCACGCACGCACGCACGCACGCACGCACGCACGCACGCACGCACGCACGCACGCACGCACGCACGCACGCACACACACACACACACGCACGCACACACGCACGCACACACACACGCACACACACACACACACGCACACACACACGCACGCACGCACGCACACACACACACACACACACACACACACACACACACACACACACACACACACACACACACACACACACACACACACACACACACACACACACACACACACACACACACACACACACACACACACACACACACACACACACACACACACACACACACACACACACACACACACACACACACACACACACACACACACACACACACACACACACACACACACACACACACACACACACACACACACTCAGACACACACAGACACACAGACACACACACAGACACACACACAGACACACACACACAGACACACACACAGACACACACACACAGACACACACACAGCACACACACAGACACACACACACAGACACACACACACAGACACACACACAGCACACACACAGACACACACACAGTCACACAGAGTCACACACAGACACACACACAGACACACACAGACACCCACACAGACGCACACACAGACACACACACATACACACACACAGACACACACACACACAGACCCACACACACACAGACACACACACATACACACACACAGACACTCACACAGACACACACAGACACACGCACAGACACACACACAGACACACACACAGACACACACACAGACACACACACAGACACACACACAAACACACACACAGACACACACACAGACTCACACACAGACACACACACAGACACACACACAGACACACACACAGACACACACACAAACACACACACAGACACACACACAGACTCACACACAGACACACACACATACACACACACACAGACACACACACACACAGACCCACACACACACAGACACACACACATACACACACACAGACACACACACAGACACATACACAGACACACACACAGACACACACACAGACACAAACACAGACACACACACAGACACAAACACAGACACACAGACACAGACACACAGACACACAGACACACACACAGACCCACACACACACAGACACACACACATACACACACACAGACACACACACAGACACACACAGACACACGCACAGACACACACACAGACACACACAGACACACGCACAGACACACACACAGACACACACACAGACACACACACAGACACACGCACAGACACACACACAGACACACACACAGGCACACACACAGGCACACACACATACACACACACACAGACACACACAGACAGACACACACACACAGACCCACACACACAGACACACACACATACACACACACACAGACATACACACACAGACACACACACACAGACCCACACACACACAGACACACACACATACACACACACACACAGACTCACACACAGACACACACAGACACACACACAGACACACACAGACACACACACAGACACACGCACAGACACACACACAGACAC
>OZ019968.1:18965766-18968266 GCA_963970395.1 Ephialtes manifestator | reverse complement strand
ACACACGCACACACACACGCACGCACGCACGCACACACACACACACACACACACACACACACACACACACACACACACACACACACACACACACACACACACACACACACACACACACACACACACACACACACACACACACACACACACACACACACACACACACACACACACACACACACACACACACACACACACACACACACACACACACTCAGACACACACAGACACACAGACACACACACAGACACACACACAGACACACACACACAGACACACACACAGACACACACACAGACACACACACACAGACACACACACAGCACACACACAGACACACACACACAGACACACACACAGCACACACACAGACACACACACAGTCACACAGAGTCACACACAGACACACACACAGACACACACAGACACCCACACAGACGCACACACAGACACACACAGATACACACACACACAGACACACACACACACAGACCCACACACACACAGACACACACACATACACACACACAGACACACACACAGACACACACAGACACACACAGACACACGCACAGACACACACACAGACACACACAGACACACGCACAGACACACACACAGACACACACACAGACACACACACAGACACACGCACAGACACACACACAGACACACACACAGGCACACACACAGGCACACACACATACACACACACACAGACACACACAGACAGACACACACACACAGACCCACACACACAGACACACACACATACACACACACACAGACACACACACACAGACACACACACACAGACCCACACACACACAGACACACACGCATACACACACACACAGACACACACACAGACACACACACAGACACACACACAAACACACACACAGACACACACACAGACACACACACAGACACACACAGACACACACACAGACACACACACACAGACACACACACAGACACACACAGACACACACACACACACACACACACACATACACACACACACACACTCAGACACACACAGACACACAGACACACACACAGAGACACACACACAGACACACAGAGTCACACACAGAAACACACACAGACACACACACAGACACACACAGAAACCCACACAGACACACAGACACACACACAGACACACACACAGACACACACACAGACACACACACAGACACACACACAGACACATACACAGACACACACACAGACACACACACAGACACACACACAGACACAAACACAGACACACAGACACAGACACACAGACACACAGACACACACACACAGACCCACACACACACAGACACACACACATACACACACACAGACACACACACAGACACACACAGACACACGCACAGACACACACACAGACACACACACAGACACACACACAGACACACACACAGACACACACACAAACACACACACAGACACACACACAGACTCACACACAGACACACACACAGACACACACACAGACACACACACAGACACACACACAAACACACACACAGACACACACACAGACTCACACACAGACACACACACATACACACACACACAGACACACACACACACAGACCCACACACACACAGACACACACACATACACACACACAGACACACACACAGACACATACACAGACACACACACAGACACACACACAGACACAAACACAGACACACACACAGACACACACACAGACACAAACACAGACACACAGACACAGACACACAGACACACAGACACACACACACAGACCCACACACACACAGACACACACACATACACACACACAGACACACACACAGACACACACAGACACACGCACAGACACACACACAGACACACACAGACACACGCACAGACACACACACAGACACACACACAGACACACACACAGACACACGCACAGACACACACACAGACACACACACAGGCACACACACAGGCACACACACATACACACACACACAGACACACACAGACAGACACACACACACAGACCCACACACACAGACACACACACATACACACACACACAGACATACACACACAGACACACACACACAGACCCACACACACACAGACACACACACATACACACACACACACAGACTCACACACAGACACACACAGACACACACACAGACACACACAGACACACACACAGACACACGCACAGACACACACACAGACACACACACAGACACACACACAAACACACACACAGACACACACACAGCCACACACACAGACACACACAGACACACACACACAGACACACACAGACACACACACACACACACACACACACACATACACACACACACACTCAGACACACACAGACACACAGACACACACACAGACACACACACAGACACACACACACAGACACACAGAGTCACACACAGACACACACACAGACACACACACAGACACACACAGAAACCCACACAGACAC
>OZ019968.1:18808266-18810766 GCA_963970395.1 Ephialtes manifestator | reverse complement strand
CACGCACGCACGCACGCACGCACGCACGCACGCACGCACGCACGCACGCACGCACGCACGCACGCACGCACGCACGCACGCACGCACGCACGCACGCACGCACGCACGCACGCACGCACGCACGCACGCACGCACGCACGCACGCACGCACGCACGCACGCACGCACGCACGCACGCACGCACGCACGCACGCACGCACGCACGCACGCACGCACGCACGCACGCACGCACGCACGCACGCACGCACGCACGCACGCACGCACGCACGCACGCACGCACGCACGCACGCACGCACGCACGCACGCACGCACGCACGCACGCACGCACGCACGCACGCACGCCCGCACGCACACACACACACACACACACACACGCACGCACACGCACACACACACGCACACACACACACGCACGCACGCACGCACACACACACACACACACACACACACACACACACACACACACACACACACACACACATACACACACACACATATACACACACGCACACACGCACACACACACACACACGCACACACAGAAACAAACACAGACACACAGACACACACACGCAGACACACAGGCACACACACAGACACACAGACACACACACACACAGACACACACACTCAGACACACACACAGACACACACACAGACACACACACAGACACACACGCAGACACACACACAGACACACACACAGACACACGCAGACACACACACAGAGACACACACAGACACACACACAGACACACACACAGACACACACAGAGACACAAATACAGACACACACACACAGACACACACAGACACACACACAGACACACACAGAGCCATACACACAGACACACACACAGACACACACACAGACACACACACAGACACACACACAGACACACACACAGACACACGCACAGACACACACACAGACACACACACAGACACACACACAAACACACACACAGACACACACAGACACACACACACAGACACACACACAGACACACACACACAGACACACACACAGACACACACAGACACACACACACACACACACACACATACACACACACACTCAGACACACACAGACACACACACAGACACACACACACAGACACACACACAGACACACGCACAGACACACACACAGACACACACACAGACACACACAGAGACACACACACAGACACACACACAGACACACACACAAACACACACACAGACACACACACAGACACACACACAGACACACACACAGACACACACACAGACACACACACACAGACACACACACAGACACACACACAGACACACACACAGACACACAGACAGGCACACACAGACACACAGACAGGCAAACACAGACACACACACACACACACACACACACGCATACACACACACACACACACTCAGACACACACAGACACACAGACACACACACAGACACACACACAGACACACACACAGACACACACACACACAGACACACACACAGACACACACACAGACACACACACACAGACACACACACAGACACACACACAGTCACACAGAGTCACACACAGACACACACACAGACACACACACAGACACACACAGACACCCACACAGACACACAGACGCACACACAGACACACACACATACACACACACACAGACACACACACATACACACACACAGACACACACACAGACACACACAGACACACGCACAGACACACACACAGACACACACAGACACACGCACAGACACACACACAGACACACACACAGACACACACACAGACACACGCAGAGACACACACACAGACACACACACAGGCACACACACAGGCACACACACATACACACACACACAGACACACACAGACAGACACACACACACAGGCCCACACACACAGACACACACACATACACACACACAGACACACACACACAGACACACACACACAGACCCACACACACACAGACACACACACATACACACACACACAGACACACACACAGACACACACAGACACACGCACAGACACACGCACAGACACACACAGACACACACACAGACACACGTACAGACACACACACAGACACACACACAGACACACACACAAACACACACACAGACACACACAGAGACACACACACAGACACACACAGACACACACACAGACACACACACACAGACACACACACAGACACACACAGACACACACACACACATACACACACACACACACTCAGACACACACAGACACACAGACACACACACAGACACACACACAGACACACACACACAGACACACACACACAGACACACACACAGACACACACACGGACACACACAGAAACCCACACAGACACACAAACACACACACAGACACACACACAGACACACACACAGACACACACACAGACACACACACAGACACACACACAGACACACACACAGACACACACACAGACACACACAGACACACACACAGACACACACACA
>OZ019968.1:18750766-18753266 GCA_963970395.1 Ephialtes manifestator | reverse complement strand
CACACACAGACACACACACAGACACACGCACAGACATACACACAGACACACACACAGACACACACACAGACACACACACAGACACACAGACAGGCACACACAGACACACAGACAGGCACACACAGACACACACACACACACACACATACACACACACACACTCAGACACACACAGACACACAGACACACACACAGACACACACACAGACACACACACACACACACACAGACACACACACAGACACACACACACAGACACACACACAGTCACACAGAGTCACACACAGACACACACACAGACACACACACAGACACACACAGACACCCACACAGACACACATACACACACACACAGACACACACACATACACACACACAGACACACACACAGACACACACAGACACACGCACAGACACACACACAGACACACACAGACACACGCACAGACACACACACAGACACACAGACAGACACACACACAGACACACGCAGAGACACACACACAGACACACACACAGGCACACACACAGGCACACACACATACACACACACACAGACACACACAGACAGACACACACACACAGACCCACACACACAGACACACACACATACACACACACACAGACACACACACACAGACACACACACACAGACCCACACACACACAGACACACACACATACACACACACAGACACACACACAGACACACACAGACACACGCACAGACACACACGCACACACAGAAACAAACACAGACACACAGACACACACACGCAGACACACAGGCACACACACAGACACACAGACACACACACACACACACACACAGACACACACACTCAGACACACACACAGACACACACACAGACACACACACAGACACACAGACACACACGCAGACACACACACAGACACACACACAGACACACGCAGACACAAACACAGAGACACACACAGACACACACACAGACACACACAGAGACACAAATACAGACACACACACACAGACACACACAGACACACACACAGACACACACAGAGCCATACACACAGACACACACACAGACACACACACAGACACACACACAGACACACACACACAGACACACACACAGACACACGCACAGACACACACACAGACACACACACAGACACACACACAAACACAAACACAGACACACACACAGACACACACACACAGACACACACACAAACACACACACACAGACACACACACAGACACACACAGACACACACACACACACACACACACACACACACACACACACACACACACATACACACACACACTCAGACACACACAGACACACAGACACACACACAGACACACACACACAGACCCACACACAGACACACACACACAGACCCACACACAGACACACACACAGACACACACACAGACACACACACAAACACACACACAGACACACACACAGACACACACACAGACACACACACAGACACACACACAGACACACACACAGACACACACACAGACACACACAGACACACACACACACACACACACAGACACACACACAGACACACGCACAGACATACACACAGACACACACACAGACACACACACAAACACACACACAGACACACACACAGACACACACACAGACACACACACACAGACACACACACAGACACACAGACAGGCACACACAGACACACAGACAGGCACACACAGACACACATACACACACACACAAACACACACACATACACACACACACACACTCAGACACACACAGACACACAGACACACACACAGACACACACACAGACACACACACACAGACACACACACAGACACACACACAGACACACACACACAGACACACACACAGACACACACACAGACACACACACAGTCACACAGAGTCACACACAGACACACACACAGACACACACACAGACACACACAGACACCCACACAGACACACAGACGCACACACAGACACACACACATACACACACACACAGACACACACACACACAGACCCACACACACACAGACACACACACATACACACACACAGACATACACACAAACACACACAGACACACGCACAGACACACACACAGACACACACAGACACACGCACAGACACACACACAGACACACACACAGACACACACACAGACACACGCACAGACACACACACAGACACACACACAGGCACACACACAGGCACACACACATACACACACACACAGACACACACAGACAGACACACACACACAGACCCACACACACAGACACACACACATACACACACACACAGACACACACACAGACACACACACAGACACACACACACAGACCCACACACACACAGACACACACACATACACACACACACAGACACACACACAGACACACACAGACACACGCACAGACACACACACAGACACACACAGACACACACACAGAAACACGCACAGACACACACACAGACACACACACA
>OZ019968.1:18269411-18549411 GCA_963970395.1 Ephialtes manifestator | reverse complement strand
CACGCACGCACGCACGCACGCACGCACGCACGCACGCACGCACGCACGCACGCACGCACGCACGCACGCACGCACGCACGCACGCACGCACGCACGCACGCACGCACGCACGCACGCACGCACGCACGCACGCACGCACGCACGCACGCACGCACGCACGCACGCACGCACGCACGCACGCACGCCCGCACGCACGCACGCACGCACGCACGCACGCCCGCACGCACGCACGCACGCACGCACGCACGCACGCACACACACACGCACACACGCACACACGCACTCACACACACACACACACACACACACACACACACACATTTTTTCTAAATCACTTTTCTCGACGTTTTGGCCCATTCTGAGTGTACTGACATGAATATCTCGAAAAAAAAAATTTTCATGAAAACAAAGCTTCCTCTATAAGGAAGCAATAAAACCGAACGAAAACGTATCCCTTTGAAAAAAAAAGTTAATATGATAATGCTTCAATACAAATCACCCGTCATTAATGTTATTCAATGCATTCAACTGTAGTCTGTAGATACCCAACAGATAGCCGATTTTTCTAAAATTCGTACAGTCAATTCATAAAGTACGCGTATTTATACTATCAGATGGTAATTTTTTTAACGTTATTTCCATAACGTGAAAAAAACATAGAATAATATGCTTTTTAAATTACTTTATCCCAAGATTTTATTATTTGAATGTTAAATGGGATTGTACAAATAAGAACTAGAGATAATTTAAAAATATTCACGATTTGCTTATCGTTCTTAAATTCTTTTTTTTCTTTTTCTTTTTTACAGATTATCGTCGCTGAGGCCACTTCAGCCGCGTATAGTAGTACGTTCGGGACAGCACATATCGATAGTGCACGACATAATGCACATCGTGAGTAACTCCGCTCGCAGTTTGGAAGTTCTACGAAATTGCTCAGACTGCATATTCGAGAACCAAATCTCGGAGGCGCATTTTAAACATTCCCGGCGGTTTTGCGAGTTATTTTGTGTATATGTATTGTAATAATTATGAAGTTACGAGTGTTCCGTCGCATGGAACATGCTTTAGTTTAAAAATTGGAGACCTTCCTACCACAACGAATAATAACGAAGGGAATTTCCCGATGCAGATGCGAGTCTGTACTACGCGTCGGAAGCCTCACTTCATGTGGCGAACAGATGCTACGTTTTTAAATCCTTTTACTGTTTAAGCTGTATTTTTTCCATTGCCGTAAAGAAGTACTTTCAGAAGTAAGATCAATCATACAACAAAGTACACGTACAGACTAGCCTTAAGTATCCTCGAGGACCATCGGACCAGCATCGTCGCATACCCCAATAAAGGGATTAACTCCGCGCGTTCTCGACGCTCGAGTCAAGCACGGAAAACTTTTTATTGTGGTGTCGAGTGCGTCACGGGTAATTCCGTACGGTCGAGCCTAGGTACGACAGCGCTGTCCACGTGACACCCTTCATCCCACCAAAATTTCCTTTTCGTGATTGGTGATGAGAAAAAATCCTCCCACTCTTCCTTTTTTGAGGACTTCTCGTCGCCAACTACGAATCGTCAGTCTAAAATCTACCATCGCAACGAAAGGTCGCATCTTGGCTATCAGTACCACATGCAGACTTCCGTAGACTCATAACATAAGTTCATAAGTGCAAGACAAACCAATTCAACTCTACATTCTCAATGTCCATTTAAGTGTAATAGTGTAAATATCTGTTGTGTTTATTGAATAAATATTTCGTGTTAAATTACACCTTCACTCCTTTATTGAAATAAAAAACAATTAAGACCGTTGGTGATTAAGTTCCCTGACGGCATTTCTGACCAGCGAGACTTCGTCACCGCCAGCGTGAGATCAGGCCTTACAACCCTGATCGGTGAATTACTTCCGCGAGTTCCTAGCGTCAGAACAACGAGCGTAATATTCCATCATGGTGAGAATGAATTTAATAACGATTGACGATATACAACAATGGTTCGAGGCAAAGGCACTTCTTGGATATTCCTCAACGATTCAACAGCGCAATTGGCCTCGCAATTCTAAAGACGCGTATATATTATTTTTAGAACGTACAAAAAAGTGATAACTCTACAAACCCTTTTTTTCTAATGCTTCCAAGCGCCTTCATTAAGGCTGCTTTAAGCGCCTTGGCTGCTATTTCATTTACTTTCATTTCTGCATTTTTCTAATGCTTCCAGCGCCTTCAAAGGCTGCTTTAAGCGCCTTGGCTGCTATTTCATTTACTTTCAATTCTGCATCTAGTTTTAATGAATTTAATTGATTTCACATGCAATATTAAGAGTTGTGGTAGTGACTCGACGCCAAGTTAATAAATAAATTAATGTTGCCGTCACACGATGATTTCTCTGTCTGTATGTATATAATGGAACGCCTCCACCAAATGCTTTACACTACACTATGCCTTTAATATCGAAGGGAGTGCATCTATCAACCTACCATCCACTATCCCTACCATCCTGTGAACATCAATTTCCTTTATTTTCCCTGTCTGGTGATGAATCATTATTCTTGTTCGAGTATCGAACTGAATAATAGCTGAAGACGCTTCCCAAAACATAAAACAATTATCTTCATTGGAACCCGTGCATCATCTCTATTGTTGTTTTTCTATAGTCTATAGAAATTTTGGTTTCATTGAATGTTTTGAGTTTGCAAAGTTAGACGAGAATTCTTGTACAATTCTTATTGCTGCCTCTGTTCTTTGTACACATGCAGGATACATTTAGTAGTGTCTACTTACCTTCATTTACTGTTCATTGTACATGAACTTTTTAATCAATACACATATATAACTAAAACGTGAGTTCCCTTTATTTTTTTAAATTACGTTTTGACTTTCAAAAAGAGAGAAAATAACACCAAAAATGTTTTCCTAAAACAAAAATGGTACGCCAAGTTAAAAAAATTGCTTTAAAAAAAATTGCTTACAAACAAAATGCCTTGCAAAAATATTAAACCAAACCCAATATATTAGCCAAGTTAAACTCACTACAAAAAAAACTTGGCGTGCCGGGAACTAGCTCCCGTATATAGTCCATTAGCCAACATAAACTCGCTACAAAAAAAACTTGGCGTCCCAGCGACTAGCTCCCGTACATAGTCCATTGAAGTAAGGACGGATGGACAACGGACCTCTAAAAATGACCCTCTAAAAATGGCTTCGCCCCTCGGCTAGGGCGGGGGGGGTCATTTGCTATGTTGACTCTCGTTCTATTCAAAACAATCAAAATCGCGAATGGCTAAAATAGCGAATTTCATAATGATGGCCATTCTAGATTCCGACGTTCATTATTCTAAAATTCGCTATTCATGATTTTAAGGGTACCACGTGGGCGGGGCTGAGGAGCGAAGCCCCGAGGCGTGCGGGGGGGAGGGGTGATCATTCGCTATTTTGACCCTCATTCTATTCACAGCAATGAAAATAGCGAATTTCATAATGATGATCATTCTAGATTCAGATGTTTATTATTCTGAAATTCGCTATTCGTGTTTTTAAGGGTACCGCCTGGGCAGGGGGGGGGATTATTCGCTATTTTGACCCTCATTCTATTCAAAGCAATCAAAATAGCGAATGGTTAAAATAGCGAATTTCATAATGAAGGCCATTCTAGATTCCGATGTTCATTATTCTAAAATTCGCTATTCATGATTTTAGGGTACCACGTGGGTGGGGCCGAGCGGCGAAGCCCCCAGGCGTACGGGGGAGGGATGATCATTCGCTATTTTGACCCTCATTCTATTCACAGCAATGAAAATAGCGAATTTCATAATGATGACCATTCTAGATTCAGTCAAGAGTCGCAGTAGCGACTCGACGCCAAGGTAAAAAAGAAATTAATGTTGCCTTCACACTACGATTTGTCTGTCTGATCTTGACTGGACGGGCTGTTACTCCTGACGCGACGGTCGCTACTGCTACTCTATTTATTCCGAAGGCGGCCATGTTTATTATCCTGAAATTCGCTATTCGTGTTTTTAAGGGTACCGCCTGGGCAGGGGGGGGGGGGTCATTCGCTGTTTTGACCCTCATTCTATTCAAAGCAATCAAAATACCGAATGATTAAAATAGCGAATTTCATAATTAAGGCCTGTACGATTGAACGATTGAACGGAACGTTATTTTCAAGTTTCTCGCTGGGGGTAAGGCCTGTAACGGAACGCCTTACCCCCAGCGAGAAACTTGAAAATAACGTTCCGTTCAATCGTTGAGTCTTAGACCCCAACGGCTCGAGCACATACACCGCGCCGTAGAAACTCGCGGATTCAAACCGATCAACGATCAAACGGATGGCAGTTGCCAGCCTCTCTAGTAGTGGGGCGAACAGTATAAAAGCCAGCCACTCGCTGCGATCATCTCTCATTAGACACCGAACTATCCTGCGTAAACGACCCTCTAGTATTAAGACTTATTATTATATTCCGACTCTTACAGGCCTCAATATTGCATTGACACTTGTTAAGAGTTTCCTTGAGCACAGCCCAGCTCGCCCGATTGCCTGAGTATTGCACTCACACTTTCGGTTTTTCCCGTGAGCACGCCCAGCTCCTGTGTGCCTTAGCATTGCGCTAACACGCACAGTTTCTTCTTATCTTTTCTATCCTCAATGTTCTGTTACAATATTCGTTAGAATATCGTCCTTCTTTTTCCGCCTTTAAAACATCCCGTAGGCCTCGATATTGCATCGACACGTACTTCCACCGTACCAATAGTTTTCATAGGCCTCAATATTGCATTGACACCTATTCCAGTTAAAAACCCAAAAAACCGCATTAATCGACGCTTCCTGTAGGCCTCGTTATCGCAACGACACCTACAACCCCAATCTAACTCCGCTATTTGAAATACCGGCCTCGTTATTGCAACGACACTGGTATACCCATCGCTCCTTTGCCTCATCTTCGTAAACTTTCTTGGCAGTGGTCAGGGATCTCACCCACACGACCACTACTAGGAGAGCTACCGAATTTCTTCGCCCGGTACTGTCTATCGACGGTACCTGTAGAAAAACTGAGCTAAACAAAGCTCCATACCCGAATATCCGCGCAGGCCTTGGTATCGCACCAACACTTGCCCGTGTCTCGCATATGATCTACTAGAGCCTGGCAGAGGCCTAGCTCACGCACTTTCTCACACACACATACCAACAAATTTAAATCTGAGCATTTGAACTATAATAAATCTGTCTCGAAATTACGGAAGCCTTCGTAATTAAGAGTTTCGAGCATTTAAACTTTCTTTTGCACGTCGGCTACATGCTGACGTATCGAGTCACGCTTTTATAGATTTAAAGGGATTTATTAATTAAATTGTCACATATCAGTAATAAACTCTTGCTGATATAATAGTCGGCAATTGTCTTATTTTTCGTCGTTTCTTTTAGAGAACTCCTGGAGATAGCCCAACTCACGACCATTAATAATTTACTTGCACGATAGTTATAAAAGCAATGAGAGTAAAGTTTGGCAGAAGATAGAGCTAGACCGATAGTGAATCAAGACGTGTTGTCCCCCTTGAGCACAGACGCTTCTGTTTACTTGATGCATTGAGAATCCTTCACTCTTCCCTTGTAGCAAAACCTCCCACTTTTGAGAAACATCCCTGAATAATAACAAATCTATTCAAGTACCTGATTCCTCAATCCCCTACCTCCTAACTTGAGTAATTTCATAGTACTACAATTCCTATGATGACGTGGAATGCACCTGTGTACTCGTCTGAGGAATAATCTATCAAACATCGGTTAAAATAGCGTGCGTAGAAGTACGCGAGAATTAAAATCATTTGTTTATGAGCGTAGACGCTCTCTGTGAAGACGCCAGTCCTCTCACGCGAACCTTCGAGTCATTTTTTAAAATTAATCTCGGGATTTTCCCGCATCAAACCTACCATACTTATGTTAATTGAATTCATCGAGGTATCCTCTTGAACTTCATTCACGCATTCGCGATTCATTCCTCATCATCCCACAACATCAAACCGATGATGATCTAAATATCCTGCCTTGTTGCTTAAAGGGATATCTGAGGTTTATTTCCTCCTTTCCTGAGCTCACGCTGCAGGTTCGGTAATACGAAACACGAAATATCATTAGGAATTGTTTTCTCCCGCACTTACTTCAATGGACTATGTACGGGAGCTAGTCGCTGGGACGTCAATTTTTTTTGTAGCGAGTTTATGTTGGCTAATGGACTATGTACGGGAGCTAGACCCTGGCACGCCAAGTTTTTTTTGTAGCGAGTTTAACTTGGCTAATATATTGTATTTGGTTTAATATTTTTGCAAGGCATTTTGTTTGTAAGCAATTTTTTTGAAAGCAATTTTTTTAACTTGGCGTACCATTTTTGTTTTAGGAAAACATTTTTGGTGTTATATTGTATATTTCGCAGTGTACTATCGATATACAGGCATATACAGGGACAGTCGTTATATATGCCAGTGCATGAATAAATTGTCAAATTTGTATATTTCGCTGTATACTATCGATATACAAGCATATACAGGGACAGTCTTTTTATATGCCAGTGCATAAATAAATTGTCAATTTTTGTATATTTCGCTATATATTAGCGATGTACTGGCATATGTAGGTACAGTCCCTGTATATGCCAGTATATATATCAATCATTAAGTTTGTATATTTCGCTATACTATCGATATACTGGCATAAATAGGGACAGTCCCTATATATGCCAGTATATCGATAAATTGTCAAATTGGTATTTTTTCTGTATTCTATACACTGTTAAAAAAATTTATTGTAAAATTACAAAACTTTCGTTGGAAGTTTGTATCCGCGAGAACTATTGTAAATTTCATGTGCGTTCGAAACATAAATTTAAAGTCGTAGTACAGAAAAAAAAAGTGTCCAATATTTGTAATTTTAGAATACTGAAGTACTGGAAATTTACCACAAACGCAAAATATTTTTTTATTAAAGTATTGTAAATTTCATATGCGTTCGAAACATAAATTTAAAGTCGTAGTACCGAAAAAAAGTGTCTAATATTTGTAATTTTAGAATACTGAAGTACTGTACATTTACCACAAACGCATAATATTTTTTTTATCAAAGTGGTGTGAATTTCATATGCGTTCGAAACATAAATTTAAAGTCGCAGTACCGAAAAAAGTGTCTAATATTTGTAATTTCAGAATACTCCCAGACAACATGAAAGGGCCCATTTGTAGAAAACTATCGCTCTACTCCTGACCGTCCATTTATAAGCTTACGATGTCCAAAAAAGCGTTCGTTGTTGAATGCTAGTATTAGAACAATAGTAGAGCCCAATATTAGAGTACTCTAAACTGTCAAGTCTCAATCACCTACAAGCGACCTAGTGCTAGGCAGCATGTAGGGAGCATTATGTGGTATACATTTATCTCGCATTGTGTGAACTTACTTAGGCGCTGAGAATGACTAATAATTTTCACTTCATTATAAATAATATTACAATTAATTATTAATTTCAGGGCACTATATAGTAATATTAACAATAATATTCTGTTAATATTGCAAAAAAAAAACGAATCGTCTTCGGAGACAGTTTTTCCTAACACTATTCGAGAAGTGATGCACGCGGGATTTGAACCCAAGACCTACGGGACCTACCTATTTACCTAACTACCTAACCGAGTACGCTAACCACTAGACCAAACTGACTATGTGGATATCTCATACTGTAATTCTATAATAGTTCATTTTACGATAACAGTATAAGGGAGTGATGTGAGAGGGTGATATATGGAACCAATATTCTAAGGTGATTTTGCCAAAAACTTCCAATTAAAAATGGCCAACCTTATAAGACATCTGTCTGGCACACAAGTGACGAACTCAAAACTCGTAAAATCAAAATGGCGGATTTAATTATGCCGGGCAAAAAAGCAAATACAGACATGATTTAGATAAAATTTATTGATTGGGGTTTTTGGTTACGAAATTGATTTAAAAACGTAAAAAAAAACAAAATGGGGGATTCTGTACGGCGGATCAAAATGCAAAAAAATAAGTTGATTTGCATGAAACTCGTTGTTCAGAAGTTTTTAAACTGGCGCAGACTGGTCGCTGCCAGTTCGGTTGAAATCTTGAAAATATGATAAACATATTCTAGAGTAAAAATATATATCTAAATGATAGCAATAGCTAGCGTCACTATATGTAGGAATATACATGTCGACAAATACTAGAAATCATTAGTATACTAGCAGTGGGTTTGATTTTCTAGTACTAAAATGAGTTCTTATTGGAATCTCATCTGCGCAACGAAAATTTCGCTGCTCTACGTAGCGATCTACAAGTAACCTAGTTGTAGACGACTTTTAGTAGTTCACGGATATATTGCATAATGGAACCTACGCACACATGCAACACTAGTTGTTGACAGCTAATAGTGAGCTAGTCCTAGGTTACTTAATGGAAACCTTCGGTTTGTTCGTCTACAATAAGGATAGCACTGAAGACTTCTATACCTAGATAACAAGAAGGTCGTAAATAGTACATATTTCTTGATTATCATTTTCATGCATCCTAATAGGGAGTATTTCGTACGCTACAATGAAACATTAGTGAAGTACACCCATTTGGGACCTAGTTCTATGCTTCTACATGACCGCTACACTAAAAGTTTCCATCTTCGTGTTGTCTGGGACTGAAGTACTGTAAATTTACCACAAACGCACACTATTTTTCCTTTATCAAAGTATTGTAAATTTCATGCGTTCGATACATAAATTTGAAGTCGTGGTGCCAAAAAAAAGTGTAATATTTGTAATTTTAGAATACCTAAGTACTGTAAATTTACCGCAAACGAAAAATATTTTTCTTTTATCAAAGTATTGTAAATTTCATATGCGTTCGGAAGGTTTTTATATTATCGAATCAGAGTTGTGAAGCCCCATTAATTCATGAAACACAGCTCGCAGTACAGTTTGTTTTGTAATTACGATTTCATAATAATAATATGTATCGATTATAATAAAACAGAGTGTAAACCTTTGAATAGCTGCAGAAAATACTAATTTTCGCTTAAATATTAGGAGAAATAGTGAAAAAAATAGAAGAGATAGGTAATGCATTACTTTCTTAATGCATTACTTACGTTTCTCCATTTTTTCAACAAGATTACCATGAAATTTTATTGGAAAATAATATTGTTTGCAGCTATTCAAATGTTTACACTCTGTTTTATAATCGCTACATATTATTATTATGAAAACGTAATTACAAAACAAACTGTACTGCGAACTATATGAATTAATGGGGCTTCACAACTTTGCATCGAATATATCAGCAAATGTGCCTGCTTAGAATGAACTCGGCGAACATATATCTTCGCGAAGCGATCAGGAGCTTTTTTAACCTGCGCATGCATTGGAACAACTGAATGGATTTTGCTCGGCGACATTTTACGCAGGTTTAGCGTATACGTGCAATTTTTTTGTGAGTACCCGGGTAGAAAAAAAGAATCTTGTGAAGAATCTTTTAAAGAATCTTAAAAAAAGTCTTGAAAGAATCTTTGAAAGAATCTTTAAAGGAATCTTGAAAAGAATCACGTATAGGATCCGGAGCAAGATTCTTTCCAGGATTCTTTTCAAGATTCTTTCTATCCGAAAGCGTTCTGAGAATCTTACAAAGAATCTTCGAAAGAATCTTGAAAAGCGTCTTTAAGAGAATCGTGAAAAGATTCCGTCCATTAAACAGAAAAATCGTTGAAAGAAGTTTTATGAAATTCTTCAGAGGAATCGAGCAAAACCTGTTGTTGCTTTTCCTTGGTGTCGCGACAGTATATTTCGGTACGTCAACGAAGGGTAAACCCCTCATGTATAGTCGAACTCAGAAAAGCTTTCCAGTCTTATATATACGCTGAGGCTTCAAACCACTTGCGAGAAACGCTCCGTCCGTTCGCCACCTAGTGACATCATACGAAACACTGGTGGACAATACTCCGCTAGATGGCAAGCGGTCGAAGCGTTTCTCGCAAGTGACTTGAAGCCGGAACGTATATAAAACTGCAAAGCTGTCCTGAGTTCGACTATACACGAGGGGTTTACCCTTCGTTGACGTATCGAAATGTACTGTCTCGACACCAAGGGAAAGCAACAACAGGTTTCGCTCGATTCCTCTGAAAATTTTGATTAAGATTTTTTCAACGATTTTTCTGTTTAATGGACGGAATCTTTTCACGATTCTCTTAAAGACGCTTTTTAAGATTCTTTCGAAGATTCTTTAAAAGATTCTCAGAACGCTTTCGGATAGAAAGAATCTTGAAAAGAATCCTGGAAAGAATCTTGCTCCGGATCCTATACGTGATTCTTTTCAAGATTCCTTTAAAGATTCTTTCAAGACTTTTTTAAAGATTCTTTAAAAGATTCTTCACAAGATTCTTTTTTTCTACGCGGGTAACTGGAAATAGCCCCATTAATTATACATGAACAATACGATTTTTTAATATGTTTTATTGATCATATATAGAGTATATATACAGGCAATATGTTAATTTAAAGATTAAATAAAGAAAATAAAGACACGAAGATTCGTGTGAACAAATGCGATCTCAAATAATTATAAATGTTCCGCGGACGATCGGAGTAGTCCGCGTTAAGGATGCTTTACACCTACAGTCCCAACCAAAAGTTTAATACGATGAACATTTCACTACTTCGCAACACGATAAAAATCTGAAAAAAATGAACCGTATTGAAGATTTCAAGGGCTTTTCTTTTGCACAATAATAATACCAAAAAGTTATTAACAAATGAATTAATTAATTATTTTTTCAAGAATCAGCTGGTCAAAGTTTTTTCTTCTTCTCTCGAATGATTTTGTTTATTTTTTAAAAACCATATGAATTTTTTCAAAATTTTCTAACATTTCCGAAATTTTTTTGCAAAATTTTGAACAGATCACATAATCTCATAAATTTTGGATATGTTTTAGCAAGAATATTCCATATTATATTCGCGAAATTTCAATGCGATTGTACGAGGAATTACGTAGCAGTAGTGTTGAAAAAATTCAAAAATCGAGATTTTTCAAAACGGTAGAAAATTCTGGAAAATTCATAAAGTTTTTAAAAAATAAAGAAAATAATTTGAAAGAAGAAAAAAAAGCTTTCACCGGCCATTTCTCGAAAAAATTATTTGTTTATACATTTGTTAATAACTTTTTGGCATTATTATTATTATTATACAAAATTAAAACCTTTGATATCTTCAATACGGTTGATTTTTTCAGATTTTTATCGTGTTGCGAAGTAGTGAAATTTTCATCGTATTGAACTTTCGGTTGGGAATGTAGGTTCTACATACATCCTTAAATAGAAAGCCCGGTTAACCCCGGTTTAAACGATAAAACACTTGCTGATCAAGAATTTTTAATAAAAATAGTAATAATAAGATGTGTATCTTTTTCACATGGAAATCGTGGACGGTCCCTTCGATGACAGTGCGTTTTTCTACTGGCTCTAAAGGAGATCTTCAATTTGTTTCTCGAAGTTTTCGATATTAGTTGCCAGATGTAGGACTTTTCTGTCATATGTTGTTGGCTTTTTCTTCTTCGGCCCTTTCTGACCCATTGAAGGGTTCACATTCAGGAACATTCTGCAATAGAAATATAATTTTAGGGTTACATTGAATGCTACATTTGTAGAGATACTTGCTTAAACAAATGAGGTTTTTAGGTGAGGCTTGAAGGTTTCAAAGTTTAAAGGTTATATGAAAGTTGTGTATTGTAACAAAGTATAAAATGTATGACAATTGACAAAACCATTTAGGTTTTTAACTAAACGATAGAGGTTTTAATACGTTCTTAGGAGTGAATGAATTTCCTGACGTATATCGGCAATGGATTAAACGAAGAAGGGTTTTACGTGAACTTCAATCATTTTTGAGTTTGAAAGTTTTTACCAAATTTCAGGGTTCAATTAAGTTTGCAATTTATAAAACGAATAAGATATGTATCCGACGATACGGTTTTGTTTAAGAATCTTTTAATTCAAACATCCAAACAAAATTATCCAAGTTTTACAAAACATTCCAAAGCAAACCATTACTATCTTCTGTTATAAAACAGAATTTTAGGCCCTCAAAATGTTTGATTTTAAAAAAAATTCAGTTTTTGATTTCTTGCTAATTTAATCATATCTCGGGGGACGGACACCGGCTGGAGGCAAAGCAAGTTCGCTCTGTACCATCCTCCTAATAGATCGCAAGATTAACAGGCCCAGAGTATAGGTGGTGAGCAAAAAAAGTACGTAAACCATTACGGAAAGTGACAAGAATAGAGCGAGTAAAGAGAAATTTCGGATAATACGTCGCCTGCCGGGCTACGAGCAGATATTACCCAAGCCGTAAAAAGTGAGGTTAGGTAGTCGTGAGGTGGCCGGTAAACCTAAACCAAATACAAGATGGCAAGCAAAACAACCGGGAATCGTCGAGGCACAAATGAAAAACAAGTACAAAAGATTACGGATGCATTAAGGGCATCGGCACGTCTCCAAAATAACAAGAAGTCTCCAGTGCACACCCCGGAAAGCGCACATAACCAAAAAAACGATACTGAAAGTCCCAGCAAGCAGACCAAGGAAACGCCAGGTATAACACAAGTACTCAATAAAATAGAGGATCTCACAATGGTCGTACTAGAGTTGCGTAAGGATAGCATTCTTGTCAAGCAGGCGCTCGAGCAGATAAACTCGATAAGAGACGAAGTCAGATCGAACAACCTAAAGTGGGATGTAGAAAAACAGTGTCTCATGGACAGGATTCAAGTGCTTGAAAAACGTGAAGAATATAGAGACAGACAGGATAGGAGGAGTAATATTGTTATTCATGGCCTAGACGTAGACCAACAAGCAGTTGATGTGAGTGTTATACAGTTTTTAAATGAACAATTAGGTGTCACAGCGGACATCAAAGAAGCAGCAACCATGGGTAAAGGTGCAAAGACAGTCCTAGTGAAACTTGCTAATGCAGAGACAAAAAAGCGGGTAATGGAGAAGAAGAAAAAGCTCTACGGGTCAGGGGTCTACATAAACCATGATAGAACCATCCATGACAGAGAGACGCAGAAGAAAATAGCAAAAGTGGCGGAAGAAGAAAAAGCAAAAGGAAACTCTATCAAAATGGGGTACAAAAGATTGCAAATTAATGAGCACACGTATGAGTGGAGAGAGGGGAGAGGTCTCATCGAAACTTTTCGCCAAAACACCCAGCGACGAGAATCCGGAGAGTCACAGAAGAGAGAGATGCACACGACTCAACAACGCCAGTGGCGAGGACGCACAGCAAGCCAGGATAGAGATCGAGAAACCCTGTCTCCAGACGTTGGAAGCTACTGCGAGTTTCCAAATCGTTCACGAGAACGTCACAACGGGAAGCAGCGCGAATAGGGTAAACGGAACGGCCACAAACAGCACGTTTAACCAGCAGGAACTGAGTCAATTTTTAGAAACATTCGAGTCCACTAATGAGGCCTTAGAGTATAAAGATAAGAGATATAAATATCTGAATAATAAAAAGACAGCAATAGAAAATATAAAACAAATAAGTATATTATTCTGGAATGTTTTCGGTTTTCAGAACTTTTTAGACATTACGAACTCAGACTATGCAACGCATATTGAGAATTGTGCCGTTATAGGGTTGAGTGAAACTTGGAGGGAAAATGTAGACATAACTTTACCAGAAGTTTATAAGGACTATGTATTCGTGGGCAGTCCAGCTGTAAAAGAGTTTTCAGCCGGAAGGGCAAGTGGAGGATTGGGCGTACTTATTAATAAAACTCTAGTCACAAAGTTAAAAATTTTAGATAAAAGCGACTCATGGATTGCAGTAAAATGTAGCATCAAAGGCGAGGATATTAGTGTGGTTAACGTCTATTTACGTAAACATTTTTATAAAGATAGATTAATGATGCTGGTTGAGTACGTTCGTCACCTCACTGAGCTATATGAGCTTCCATTATTTCTGGGCGGAGACTTTAATGCGCGTATCGGCAACCAAAACCAAATCGATGAATCTATGGTTTATGTCTCAAGTATAACACATGCTAGAACTTCCAGGGACAATGTATGCAATAGAAATGGAATCTCGGTACTTGAAAACCTGGAGGCAATGGGTTTATTCGTTCTAAATGGACGGTGTCACGCGGATAGCGAAGGGAATTACACATATGTAGGTAAAAGCAATAGTGTAATAGACTTATTATGGATAAATAGGAGTAGCATAGACCTTATAGAAGACTTTGAAATTATAAACATGGGTTCATCCGATCACCTACCGATAAGAGTAAAACTTATAAAACAAATAGAGCAGTTGACCCATTCTGAGACAATGCATGTAACCACGCCGTTAAAACTTATATGGGACCCAGACAAAGATACAGAATTCTCAGACAAGATGAACGAAAAACCGATTCCTGAACTGGGGGATGTCAATGATGGTAGCAATTTAGTTGTAAGGCATATTTGGCAAACCAGCCATGAATTGAAACTAAGCTCTAAAAAGTTTAAATCGTCCTCTGGCCGTCGTAATAAGCCTTGGTACTGCAATAAGTTACGTAAAATGAAAACCAAAATAAATTACGAATATAGAATGTGGACGAAAGAAAATAGTACGGACGACGAGACACTTTTTAAAAAGATGCGAAAAGAATATACGAACATGGTCAAAGCATGTAAGAAGGAACATATAGAGAAACTGAGACAGACTATATCTAATTCCCAATCACCGAGAGATTTCTGGGATACGGTTAACAAGTTTAGAAAAAAGAGATCCAAACCTTGCCCTATCACTGTGGAAGTTTGGCAAGAATTTTATAGAGAGATAATGCCTCCGAGAGAGAGTAGTCCCTTAATATTTATAGACTGCAGACATCCGATTCTGGATGAGGTAATCAGCAAGGAAGAAGTATATAAAGCATTTAGAAACACAAAAGCTAATAAAGCACCAGAACCCGATGGAGTTCAATCGAGTTTTTATAAAGCACTGCCCGCAAAGTGGATAGAATACGTCGTTAAATTGTTTAATAAGATTTTGCAAAATGGCGAAACACCCTCCGAATGGAGTACCTCGGATATTATCTTGGTCTACAAAAAAGGTGATGAGAACGACCCCAGAAACTACAGGGGCATTGCATTAGCAAATGTGTTTCTTAAAATCTTCACTAAGATTATTGCATGTAGGCTCAATACGTGGTGCGAGAAATTTAGAATTTTACCCGAGGCCCAATCAGGATTTAGAGAGCGCCGTTCTTGTGAGGATAATATCTTCACGTTAAGTGCCAGAATCACTATGGAGCTATGCAAGCCAAAGGGAAAACTGTATGCGGCCTTTATTGATTTCCGAAGAGCATTCGATTCTGTCAGTCATAATATTCTATGGCAAAAGCTTTACGAAGTAGGAGTGAGCTCACAAATTATTAGGGTTTTGCAAAATCTTTATAGCAAAGCTAATGATACCGACAGCAGTGGACGCGCGGTCGGTGTGTGGCTTCGGCGGTCCCCAGAGTTACGCAGCATTATTTGCGGTCATAACTTGGATGGGTGACCGCTTAGCCTTGCACTGGTTTGCGCGCCAACTGCTGAGCGGGAGGTAGTTTTTCTGAGTTTCTAATGTATTCTCATACAATAGAAACTCAGTAAAAATAAAGCCGACTGTATCGGCCAGGTTTTCCGCAGTTTCCCTGTGCCCTCGTGCAAATGCGATACAGTAGTGCATTAGGATGAGTGGCTGCGGACAACACTCTAGAGGGGTCTCTATGAAGGAACGGGGAAAAGGGGAGAGGGAAAACGTAAAAGCCTGAAGAAGGCATACGGAAGAAATCAAATTTAAAAATAAAAATATAGCAAAGCTAATGTGAGAATTCGAGGAAATAACCACACTAGATCTCAGTTAATCGACGTCACACAGGGGGTACTGCAGGGAGATCCGGCAAGTCCGATTCTCTTCTCCCTGCTACTTGCTGATATTGTTGAATTCTTTAATTCGCAGGGTCATATTAATGTTGAAGAAAGGATGGATATCCTATTGTTTGCAGACGACCTCATTATATTGGCACAGGACGCAGTAGACTTGCAGTCGAAATTAGATTGTTTAGCAAAATACGGTCGACAAAATAAACTCGAGGTGAATACGGATAAAACCAAAATTGTAATCTTCAAAAAAGCAGGGAGACCCAAGAAAACGCGCGCTTTTAAATATGGAGAAACTGTTTTAAAGATAGTCAAAAGCTACACTTATTTAGGTGTGACGTTTACCTCATCGGGGCTTTTCAGAGAAGCTGCGGACACTTTTTGTACAAAAGCAAATATGGCTACAGGGACGATCTGGAGACCTTTGATAGGAGTGAAGCTAAATGATTGGGAGGCTAGACTCAAAATATTTAATGCAGTCGTATCATCAACATTATTGTATGGGGCAGGTGTGTGGGCGCTCTGATATGTGGATATTCTAGACAAGGTACAACAACGCTTCTTTAAAACTCTACTTGGTCTTCCACAATGCACCCTGGGATACCTAATAAGATTAGAAACAGGAACAAATACGGTTGAAAAGCTAGTCGTTAAGAGAGCATTAGGTTTCTTGAAAAAAGTATCGGAAATGCCTCAATATCGTTATCCAAGGATCAGTTTAGATCGGCTAATAACTCTTAGTTACTCCGAGAATAATATTCCAAAATATAACTGGTTTAGCGGTCTCAGTCATATATTGACGAAGTACCAATCGCAAAGCATATTAGAAAATATGAGGCCATGTGAAATAGAAGAAGCGATACCGCAAATAATGGGCACGATTTGTCAAAAGCAATTCGAAATAGACGCAGTTAGAGCCCTTACGTCAACATATGTGCGGTATAAAGAAATAAAAGAGTTGAATACCCTAGAATGTGAAAAGTATCTCTTGTCAAAAATTCCATTTACGTTTGTTAACGTCCTCGCTCAATGTAGGCTAACAGGGAAAATAGTTTTCAGGCTTAAAATCAAAACTCTAATGTATAAGTTTGAGCCAAACTTAGCATGCCAGCTATGCAACCTAAATGAAAACGAAACATTAGAACACGTACTAGTTAAATGCCCGCAATATGAGCCGTACAGAAAAAAGTATTTTAATCCACTCGCGTTCTTTCCCGAAATCTTAGAATGTAAGTCAGACGAAGATGTAAAAAAATTATTCTATTATTTGTTCTCTTGTTGTAAGTTGCGCGCCTTCGCTTTATGGGAGTAAAGATATGTAAAAATACGCTAACGACCAAAAATTAAACTAAGTTTATAAAACCGCCCTGCGGAAGTCGGATGTGTGTATTAGTATAAGTAAGTTAAAGTATTACTAATGTAATAAAATTGTAATAGGTGTACACCTGCATACAATAAAGACTCTACTCTACTCTAATCATATCTCGGAGACGATTGATCATTAAAAAAGTATAAAAAAACGAATTTTTTGTAATGTTATTTGTCATTTTTAAAAATAAGCCAGATTTTTCACAGTGGTTCAAAAGGGCGTTTTACGTGTTTTTACCTTTTTTATGCTAGTACACGTAGAGGGCCCATCGTTTTTCGGCTCGCAATTTTTCTGTACGTTTATAACATTTAAACAGAATTTCCCTCCGAAGGGCGCGATGGCAAACGCAATCTTTCTTAAGATGTTAATTAAAAACGATTTTTGACGATTTTCAAAAATCTTTTTCAATTAATATCTGGAGAATGATTTTGCATCTGCCATCGCGCCCTTCGGAGGGAAATTCTGTGTTAATGTTATGAACATACAGAAAAATTGCGAGCCGAAAAACGATGGGCCCTCTACGTGTACTAGCATAAAAAAGGTACAAACACGTAAAACGCCCTTTTGAACCACTGTGAAAAATCGGGCTTATTTTTTATCAAATGACGGATAGAATAACAAACATTTTCGTTTTTTAGACTTTTTTTATGATCAATTGTCTCCGAGATATGAATAAATTAGCGAAAAATTAAAAACTTTGAAATTTTTTGAAAACCAAACATTTTGAGGGCCTAAAATTTTGGGATTTTTTTTTTTACTTTGCAGTAAATTGATCTGACTTATTTTCGACGCCATTGGCAAAATTCGAAAAATTGGGTGGCTGAGTTGGTGTGGAATGTCTCATGTATAAAGTGCATCAAACTGACGAACAACGAACGTGTTTAAATTGCAAATATTTTCAGCTCCTTCCAATATGAAGAAGTAACTAACAATTCCCGCGTTTTATTACTTCCCGATTATTCAAATTGTTTCTGAGAGCTTTGCAATACGCTGCTTTTTTGAAGTCTTAACCCTAAATTGATATTCCTGTCTTTTACTGTTTTCATATGATTTTCAACTGAAATATTTTTGAAGCAGAGGCCTGATTTTACACTACTTTGACTTTGTAAAGCTTTCTTCCAGAATAGCTCCTCAGTTTACTACGTTGCAATTTACTAAGTGTTAAACACTCTTATGGCTTACGGGGACCCAGTCGACTAAAAAAAGTGATAAGAAAACAAATGTTGGAAATGATACACTTCTTTCGAAAAATTTTATATTAAGACCTCATTATATATATAACAAGCATTATAATTCTGCAATTTCGCAACAACAAACAGTGCACCAGAATGGTGTAAGGCGAAAAGTGAAATTTTCCTATTCTTGTACCATTCAGACCAAACCGGTGAACAAATTTTATTGTTTGATGTCTTATTTTTTTTGTTAAAGAGTGCATCCTGGATTCAATATAGGAATTTTTATTTCAAGCCTTTATGACAAAGCTGATTTAAATGAGTTCATAAATTCTCCTCTATTGAAAACTTACTAAACAATTGGTCAGAGTAAATCTTATTTCCAGTCATCCAGAATGACCATATTTAATCCAGAATGCACTCTTTGACAGGTAAAATAGGACATCGAACATCAAAATTGGTTCATCGGTTTGTTCTGAAAGCTACGATAAGTGAAAGATTTAACTTTTGACATCACACGTTTTTTGTGCACTATAATGTCTTTATAAAATTGCGGAATTATAATGCTAGTTATGTACTTAAACAGATTTAAATATAAATTTTTTAACAGTCCCCTGAAGGGTGATATTACTTCTTTAGATTTTTGACTGCAGAACCAAGATCAACGCAGATTACTCAAATAGTCTTATGGAAGGTAAGGTGCATTCCATTGAGGAACAGAGATTAAAATCATTTTCAAAAATATTAATAGTCAAAAATATAAATAGATGCCGAGCGAGCGTCGTACGTTCGTCGTTGTTTTCGCCCGACGCTTTATAAATTTGTGAGAAGAATTTACTCACCTATATATTCTCGTAGTTTGGAAATAATCACCGGAACTTGAGAGGTGACGAATACAGTTTTACAACACGCCGGTACACGAGTGATAAAATGGCGGGTTGCCGGGTGAAAGCGCGGGAGATCGCATCGCGCACTGTAGTCACGGCGGAGCTTTGTAGCCTCGACGCCAGCGATCGTCATGGAGAGTCGCAGTAGCGACTCGATGCCAGCGATCGTCATGGAGAGTCGCGGTAGCGACTCGACGCCAAGTTTCGCATTTACCGTACGATATACGGTGTTATGAATTGCGCCAAGGCATAAGCGCGACATACATTCGTAGCGTATCTCGAGAAGCTTTCAGATACGTTTCGATTGTTTTGAAATTACTAATAAATTATTATACGTACAAAAAAAAAACCGGAAATGTAGCCGGCTTTATGATTGGTTATATTCGAGTAGAGAACTTATCACCAACCCTAGAAAATCAATTTAGTAATCAAAATCTTTGTAATATATTGAGCTGCACCTAAACAATATTCTGCTATGTTAAAACATTCTTTGTAATAACTTGACCGCGAAAAGATAGAGCTTAGAATATACTTCATCATTTTCAGGCTTCCGACAGCAAAAAATAATTCAACGAATTATATTGTTTAAAAATGTTCATCTTGAAAACTCATGTTTAAGGATAATAAATAATAATAATAATTTTAAAAATAATGATTTATTATTAATTAATCAACTAAAATTAAAGATTAAACACATTTAACGATTTAGTATATTAACTAATTAATTAAAATTAATTATTTTTTCCCCAAGAAAATATATAAACATTTCGAGGAAATATAATTATTCAATTTTTCCGATGAAATGAAAAAAAAAAACCGACCAAATTTGACTTTCATCGTATTGATTATGGCTATATCTTTTCCCTATTTTCGCCCAATCAAAATACGAGAAATGTAATATTCACTGGGAATTCTTATTTTACAAAAGCAAGTTCGAATATTAAGGAACGTCATTCGAATTTTCCTATATACCTTGGCAGTCTTCGCATGCATCTTAGGATTCTACAATAATTCTGGGATGTTAAAATACGTATACCAACGAATTTCAATAGACACACGCAATTGATTTTTATATTGGAGTATTGGAAAATTTAATGACAATGGACTTGTAATTTTTTAGCAAAATTCCAAGCCCTGTACACCAATTTTATGAATCGAATTGTAAATTTCCCATTTTTTTCTTGTAACGAGTGCATTAGTGCACAAGTTTTGTAATATTCTAATACATGGTATAAGAATCATCATTTCGTACACCGGTTTTGTAAATTTCTTGTGACTTAGCATTGTAATTTTACCATTATTTTTAACAGTGTACACACACACACACATACACACACACACACACACACACACACACACACACACACACACACACACACACACACACACACACACACACACACACACACACACACACACACACACACACACACACACACACACACACACACACACACACACACACACACACACACACACACACACACACACACACACACACACACACACACACACACACACACACACACACACACACACACACACACACACACACACACACACACACACACACACACACACACACACACACACACACACACACACATACATACACACATACACACACACACACACACACACACACACATACAGACATTTTTTCTAAATCACTTTTCTCGATGTTTTGGACCATTCTCTGTAGTGTACTGACATGAAAATCTCGAAAAAAAATTTTTTCACGAAAACAAAGCTTCCTCTATGAGGAAGCAAAAAGTAATATTGTTTAGTAGGCTCTTTTCAGTACATTCGTTTTTTTCGTGTCCCTAAAACTGCCACTTACACGTATAAACAATACGTTTAATATATACCATATATCAAAATGTAGTTTCGGGGACATCGAAGTATCTCAATAAATCGACATTTTTCAGAATTTTTTCAGATTTTTAAATTATGGGGTTTTATATGTCACTTTAAAAAAATATTTAAAAAAAATGTGCATAGTTCGGAAAAATCTGAACAATTTTCTAGAAATCCTAAAAAAATGTGAAAAATTCGGTTTTACATAAATAAACATTTGACCAATTGCCTGTATGTATGTATGTATTCGAAAGTTAACCGAGCGCTCAGTCCTATACGGACCATTGTGCTCGTGCCCATCGCGGGAGGGTATCCGTTATGTAGGATTGTTGGTTAGGCGTGCCTCCTTAGCAAAGTGCAGGAGGACGCCCACTCCAATCTCCTCTAAGTCTAGTGAGTCGAAAGCAGGTTCTCCAAGTATTCTCCTGCGAGTATCCTCCAGCGCCCTGCATCTCATAATCACGTGAACGGGTGTTTCTTCCTCCTCCTTACATCTCGGACAAAGCGGGTCATCGTTTATCACCAGCCGTCTGAGATGCTTCCCTGTGTGCCAATGTCCAGTGACAAGGCCCATTACAGCTCTGAGCTGATGTCTGTCCAGGCCTACTAGTGTGGAGCCTAGCTTACCTGAGGGGCCCTTGAAGATGGCCCTCGAGTGTCCCATTCCTTCTGTCTGGAGCCAGAGGTCCGTGAAACGTCCCTCTACCCACCGTTCTGACAGGGTCCTAATATGGTCCATAGCAATTGGGACAGGGCAAATACGTGCTTGATCGGTAACTGCGGCACCGATCCTGGCTAGAGTATTTGCCTCCTCGTTACCCTGGATGCCTGTATGTCCTGGCACCCATAGGATTTTTACCCTGTTGCAGCAGGCAATCTGCGACAACAGTGCGTTGCAGTCGAGCACCAGTCGGGACTTCTTCACAACGTGGTGAAGAGACCCAATCGCCGCCCGGCTATCGCTACATATGTAGATGTGTTTGCCACTGTATCCTTTGTCCAGGATAAGCCTGGCACAGGTCCAAATGGCATACACCTCCGCTTGTAGAATCGTGGTAGTGTGTCCCAGTGACATGGATAGCCTTGTCTTAGGTCCATTGCACCAGATTCCCATCCCTACCCCTGTTCCTGTCTTGGATCCGTCCGTATACCAGACGAGCCCGCCAGGGGACAAGAGGCTATTTTGGTTCTCCTGCCAATCCTGCCTGCTGGGAAAGAGAATTTGGTAATTGTGGTCGAGGTCGTAGGAACGGTCACAGCAATCTCCGCCCAGCGCTAGGATCCCCTCAAGGTCTCTGTCACGCTGTAGCAGGGATGCATGGCCCGCCTCCGACCTCCTCCACTTACCATTAAACTGTAAGCGTAACGCCGCTTTCTTAGCGTTAGCCTCTGCGATGATGTGAGGGGGCGCCATGTTTAAAAGTGCCCCCATCGCTAGAGTCGGGGTGGTTCTGATCGCCCCGGTGACTCCTAGCCCAATGAGTCTGTAGACCTTGTCCATTGCCTTCCTGTTAGTGACCCTCTGAAGTGCGGGCCACCAGACAAGGGAAGCATAAGTGAGCAGGGGAACCAGGATGGCCGTGTATATCTACTTGACCATTCCCGGCTTTAGTCCCCATGTTTGTCCAAACATGCGCCTACAGGCCCAGAAAGTGGCAGTGGCTTTCGAGGCCTGTTTGGCTATGTGGCTTTTCCAACTAAGTTTGCTGTCCAGAGTGACGCCAAGGTAACGTACCTCCGTGGAATATTGAAGCTCGGTTCCGAAGATGTAAGGGGGCTTAGGTTTGAAGCCTCTCCTTCGTGTGAAAAACACCATCTCAGTCTTGCTCGGGTTGACCCTTAGCGACTTAGAGGTGCACCAATCTTGCATGAGGTCGAGAGCGCGTTGCATTCTCCACGTCATTTCAGCTGAGTGGGTGCCCTTGGTCATTATCATAACGTCATCGGCATAGTCCACCACGTTCACGCCGAGTCCGTCAAGCGCCGCCAGTAGCCCGTCAACGACCATCATCCACAGGAGAGGGGATGTAACCCCCCCCCCCCCCCCTGCGGACAGCCCCGCTTGACGTGCCCCCTGACGGTCGACCCTTTGAGCCCTGCGGTAACCGTTCTCGTACGAAGCATGAAGTGAATCCATTCGACGATAGACTCATCGACTCTGAATTCCCTCGCCGCATCGCATATAGCGTCGAAGGAGGTGTTGTCAAAAGCTCCCTCGACGTCCAGGAACACACACAGAGCCGACTCTTTCCTGCTGAGCGTCCTCTCTATATCTTTGACGATACAGTGGAGGGCGGTTTCCACAGATCTGTCGGCCTGGTATGCATGTTGTGAGGTCTGCACCGGTCTTACTGCCAGTGCTCCCTCTCTGATGTACCTATCAACCAGCCTTTCCAGCGTTTTCAGGAGGAAAGTCGTTAGGCTGATAGGTCTAAAGGACTTGGCCAGGTCATAGCTGCTTTTACCCGGTTTCGGGATAAAGACCATCCTGCCCTCTCGCCACGCTTTTGGCACATATCTCAGTGCCAGACAGGAACGGAAGATGCGATTGAGTCGCCTGATGAGCATCTCCCCACCCTCCTGTAGGAGAGCCGGGAATATCCCATCCACCCCTGGACTCTTGTACCGGTCAAAGGTCTTAATCGCCCATCTTATCCTGCTAGGTGTGACAGCTTTGGCTGCCGTAGCCCAGTCACCCGGTTTGTTGATTGGGGGCACCTCTGCTTGGGGTTGTCCCCGGTCCGTGAGTTCCGAGCCCGGGAAGTGTACCTCAAATAGGTGTGCTAGTACTTCTTCGTGGTTCTCAGTTGTCCTGCCATCCGGCAGTGTGAGCCCCTCGAGCTTGCTTGGCGGGCCTGATATGAACTCTCCGGAGTCTGGCCACTAGAGTGAGGGCCTCGATCTCTCTACAGAATTTCCTCCAGGCCGCCTCCTTAGACTTTTTTACGAGTTTCTTGTACACTGCTCATCATTAATGCCTGGATTTGACAGTTCTCGAATTATTCGGGCTATTCGTGTGTGTGTGCTATTGTCACTTGTCGAAGTTCGGTGAAGTTCGTACGAGTTTCACGTCGAACTGTCATGTGAACAGCTGAGATGACATAACCCACTCAGTCGTCGCTCCGGCGATGTGACGTCAGGCGGGTTATGTTGCCACATGTTATGTTTATGCATTTTATATTTATGCCACATGGTTATGTTTCCTCTCCACTGCCTCCGCTAGAAACGATCGTTAATTAAGATACTTATCCTCAAGCACCCAAGAAAAATCCTCCAATGCAATACATTCAGCCTGTCGAGTGGAACAATGAAAAAAAAATCCATTACACGAGTTAAAAAATGAGCACTCGGAAAATTTAGCTGAGGTAGTGGGATTCTCTGTCTGCAGCCCAAAATGTAAATGTCCTGCAGGAAAAATGTAAATGTCTTTAGGTCGCCTGATCTAAACGTTAATTTTTTTTTTAAATGTCCTGGAGGATTTTCTTCTCCTGAACCCCCGTCCAGTCGAACCGACCTCTGATGCAATACTTTTAGCCTGTCGAGAGGACCCATGAAAAAAAAAAAAAATTCCATTGAATGAGCTAAAAATTCATCGCTTGGCGAATTTAGCTCAGGGAATGGATTTTTTTTTCCTTTTTTCTTTCCGAGTCAAATCTGACTCAATACTCATTCTCAAGCACCCTAGAAATATCCTCTGATTGCAATACAGTCAGCAATTCGAGAGTAACCACGAAAAATAACACAAATTCCATTACACGAGTTAAAAATCAAGCGCTTGGAATATTTAGCTCAGGCAGTGGGATTTTCTGTCTGCATGGAGTTTTTAGATTTACTGTTACTGTTATTTCTTACCGTGTAGTGATTATTTCTTTCTAAAAAAAAGCAATTCTTCTAAATTAAAGCAATTCCTCTAAAAAAGCAATTCTTCATTCTAAAAAAAAAGTCAAGAGTAACACTCTTGACTTTTTATGAATTGCTTTTCTAAGCAATTAAAAAAAGTAATAAAAAAGGTAATTAGTAATAAAATAATCAGTAATAATTAGTAATTAGTAATAAGTTTAAGTAATAAAAAAAGCAATTCATAAAAAGTCAAGAGTAACACTCATTACTTTTTATGAATTGCTTTTTTAAGCAATTAAAAAAGTAATAAAAAAGTAATTAGTAATAAGTAGTAATTAGTGATAATTTTAAGTAATAAAAAAAAATCATAAAAAGTCAAGAGACTCTTGACTTTTTATGAATTGCTTTTTTTTTATTTCGCGCACAGAGCCAAGTGAATTTCGTTGCATACGTAAACGATCTAGCATCGAAATCACAACCTAAATACAAAAATTGTACAGGCATCATGAAATTCACTTTCTGAATGAACAGATCCAATAAAATGTCATATCTCCATACTTATTTTTTTTTTTTTTCAATTTCTACATGTTTCCAGATGAATTTATTTGCGCTCGCAATTTTTCCACTATCGGTGTGGCAATCTGTTTCAAGAAGTGGCAAACGCACTATTGAATTCACTTTCCGCATTAAAAATCCAACATTGGTTCCGAAGACTTTAACATTACAAGTTTTTTTTTAAATCTCTACATGTTTCCAGATGAATTCAGCCGCGATCGCGATTTTTTTAGTATCGGGGTGGCAACCTGTTTCAGGAAGTGGCAAACGCGCTATTGAATTCACTTTTCGCATTAAAAATCCAACATTGGTTCCTAAGACTTAAACATTACAAGTTTTTTTTAAACCTCTACATATTTCCAGATGAATTCAGCCGCGATCGCGATTTTTTTAGTATCGGGGTGGCAACCTGTTTCAGGAAGTGGCAAACGCGCTATTGAACTCACTTTTCGCATTAAAAATCCAACATTGGTTCCTAAGACTTAAACATTACAAGTTTTTTTTTAAACCTCTACATATTTCCAGATGAATTCAGCCGCGATCGCTATTTGTCACTATCGGGGTGGCAACCTCTTTCAAGAAGTGGCAAACGCACTATTGAATTCAATTTCCGCATTAAAAATCCAAAATGGACACCTAAGACTTTAATATTACAAGTTTTTTTTTTGAATCTCTACATGTCTCCAGATGAATTCAGCCACGATCGTTATTTTTTCACTATCGGGGTGGAAACCTCTTTCAAGAAGTGGCAAACGGACTATTGAATTCACTTTTCGCATTAAAAATCCAACATTCGTTCCTAAGACTTTAACATTACAAGTTTTTTTTTAATCTCTACATGTTTTCAGATAAATTCAGCCGCGACCACAATTTTTTCTCTATCGGGGTGGCAACCTGTTTCAAGAAGTGACAAACGCACTATTGAATTCACTTTCCGCATTAAAAATCCCGAACTGATACGTAAATCTTTAATATTACAAGTTTTTTTTTCAATCTCTACATGTTTCTAGACGAATTCAGCCGCGATCGCTATTTTTTCACTATCGGGGTGGCAACCTCTTTCTAGAAGTGGCAAACGGACTATTGAATTCACTTTTCGCATTAAAAATCCAACATTGGTTCCTAAGACTTTAACATTACAAGTTTTTTTTTTAAATCTCTACATATTTCCAGATGAATTCAGCCCCGATCGCTATTTTTTCACTATCGGGGTGGCAACCTCTTTCAAGAAGTGGCAAACGCACTATTGAATTCACTTTCTGCATAAAAAATCCAAATTCAATAGTCCGTTTGCCACTTCTTGAAAGAGGTTGCCACCCCGATAGTGAAAAAATAGCGATCGCGGCTGAATTCATCTGGAAATATGTAGAGATTTAAAAAAAAAACTTGTAATGTTAAAGTCTTAGGAACGAATGTTGGATTTTTAATGCGGAAAGTGAATTCAATAGTCCGTTTGCCACTTCTTGAAAGAGGTTGCCACCCCGATAGTGAAAAAATAGCGATCGCTGCTGAATTCATCTGGAAACATGTAGAGATTGAAAAAAAAAACTTGTAATATTAAAGTCGTCGGTACCAATTTTGGATTTTTAATGCGGAAAGTGAATTCAATAGTGCATTTGTCACTTCTTGAAAGAGGTTGCCACCCCGATAGTGAAAAAATAGCGATCGGGGCTGAATTCATCTGGAAATATGTAGAGATTTACAAAAAAAACTTGTAATGTTAAAGTCTTAGGAACGAATGTTGGATTTTTAATGCGAAAAGTGAATTCAATAGTCCGTTTGCCACTTCTTGAAAGAGGTTTCCACCCCGATAGTGAAAAAATAACGATCATGGCTGAATTCATCTGGAGACATGTAGAGATTGAAAAAAAACTTGTAATATTAAAGTCTTAGGTGTCCATTTTGGATTTTTAATGCGGAAAGTGAATTCAATAGTGCGTTTGTCACTTCTTGAAAGAGGTTGCCACACCGATAGTGAACAAATTGCGAGCGCAAATAAATTCATCTAGAAACATGTAGAAATTGAAAAAAAAAAAAAATAAGTATGGAGATATGACATTTTATTGGATCTGTTCATTCAGAAAGTGAATTTCATGATGCCTGTACAATTTTTGTATTCAGGTTGTGATTGCGATGCTAGATCGTTTACGTATGCAACGAAATGCACTTGGCTCTGTGCGCGAAATAAAAAAAGCAATTCATAAAAAGTCAAGAGTCTCTTGACTTTTTACGAATTTTTTTTATTACTTAAAATTATCACTAATTACTAATTATTACTAATCACTTTTTTTATTACTTTTTTTTAATTGCTTAGAAAAGCAATTCATAAAAAGTCAAGAGTGTTACTCTTGACTTTTTTTTTAGAATGAAGAATTGCTTTTTTAGAGGAATTGCTTTAATTTAGAAGAATTGCTTTTTTTTAGAAAGAAATAATCACTACACGGTAAGAAATAACAGTAACAGTAAATCTAAAAACTCCATGCAGACAGAAAATCCCACTGCCTGAGCTAAATATTCCAAGCGCTTGATTTTTAACTCGTGTAATGGAATTTTTGTTATTTTTCGTGGTTACTCTCGAATTGCTGAATGTATTGCAATCAGAGGATTTTTCTTGGGTGCTTGAGGATAAGTATCTTAATTAACTATCGTTTCTAGCGGAGGCAGTGGAGAGGAAACATAACCATGTGGCATAAATATAAAATGCATAAACATAACATGTGGCAACATAACCCGCCTGACGTCACATCGCCGGAGCGACGACTGAGTGGGTTATGTCATCTCAGCTGTTCACATGACAGTTCGACGTGAAACTCGTACGAACTTCACCGAACTTCGACAAGTGACAATAGCACACACACACGAATAGCCCGAATAATTCGAGAACTGTCAAATCCAGGCATTAATGACGAGCAGTGTACTCTCTCTGGGCCGTCCTGTAGGCGGCCCAGTCGTCGTCCGTTTTTGTCCTTAAGGCTCTGTTTAGCAGCCTACGGGAACGGGAGCGGAACTTGTTCAGCTCACCGCTCCACCAGGCCACCTTCTTGTTGTGTTTCCTTCTCCTGAGAGGGCAGGCGGCCTTAAAGGACTGGATCAGGGCGGTCTGTAGTATATCTGCCTCCCGCTCGATCGCACCCCTTGTTCGCGGCCACCTACAGTTCTCCCCGAGCCTGCTTCTCAGCTTCTCCTGAAAGAGGGGCCAATCCGCAGTTCTGGGATTCCTGTAGGTTTCAGCCGGGACTTGGCTACCATCCCCTACCAGGATGAAGGTTGTCAGTCGGTGGTCAGAGAGGGTATCCTCTTCACTGACCTGCCAATTCGTAATCGCTTGGGTCACCCTGGGTGAGCCCAGCGTCAAATCAATTACCTCCTGTCTTCGAGGGGTAACAAAGGTAGGCTTGGATCCCTTGTTTAGGATCTCAAGATCCGTCGTAGAGAGGTACTCTAGAAGAGCAGTACCCCTCTCATTTGTGTCGGAGCTGCCCCATATGGTATGATGCGAATTTGCGTCGCACCCCACCACCAAGTTCAGCCCCTCACTTTTGCAATAGTCCACCAGCTCTCTGAGTTCCCTCGTCGGGGGAGGGTCCTCAGAGTCATACGGGAGGTACGCTGAGGCTATTACTAGCTCAGTCGTCGCGCCGCCCACACGAGTTCTGATGGTGGCTGTCGCAAGGTCTCTGGTGCAGAATCGGCTTAGCTTAAGAGCATCGTGTCTCTTGCTAACGAAGAGACAGGCCCTCGGCCCCGGTTCTGCGCTGGCATAGATCAATGATCCTAAATCTGTACTAATTCCCTTTACTAGACCCCTGTGTACCCAGGGTTCTTGTATCAGGGATATGTCTGTTTGCAGCCTTGAAAGGTCCCGGCTCAGAAGAGCCGTAGCCGCTTTGCAGTGCTGCAGGTTAATCTGCGAGATGCTGATCATTTGAGTTGTCAGTAGGGCCGGTTTTAGTTGATCCCTCTTCCTCCTCGGGAATGTCAGAGGTCACGTCGCGGGTGCCCTCCTGGTTCAAAGGGGACGAGGTCCCTTCGCCCCTGGTGGGCGAAGGGACCTCGCCCCCTAGGCATGACACCTGTGTCTTTAGAGGGTGCGGTGTCCCCTTCCGGGGCCTCCACCTCCTCCATGGCGAAAATAATGTTGTTTAACACACTCATTAAGTCCCACGAGTTGCTAGGAATTGAAGTCCGCCCCCCCCCCCCCCCCAGAGCCTGCTTAAGAGGGTAAGGCTGTATACAATTGGGGGGCACCTGGTACCCAAAGGGCATCGTAAGCGACACTACTTCCCTAGTGCCATGCATCCCGTTCGCACGATAGCTTACACCGTGGGATTCGGGAGGTGGTCCGCGGCAGGGCCTTGGTTCCCCCAGAACGGATTTTATCCCGCCGGGTTCGCGTATAATACCAATTGCCTGTACTAGATTAATTATTTTTTCTATTTTTTAATAATTTCTTAAAATAAAAAAAGCTTAAAAACTGTAAGAAGGAAAATCTTCCCCGGTCTGACTATAAGCTAGATTATTTTGTTATTGAACAAATTATTCTTCAGAATTTTATCAGATTTTTTAATTATGGGGTTTTCTATGTCACTTTAAAAATATATTTAAAAAAAATGGACTTAAAAAAAAAATTTGTGCAGTTGAGGATCCAACTAAGTCTGTTAAAAATAGTGAGCCAAATCGGAAAGGTCGAGGTCAAATACAGGTCGAAACGGGGTGGAATGCCCCAAATATACACTGTTAAAAATAATGGTAAAATTACAATGCTAAGTCACAAGAAATTTACAAAACCGGTGTACGAAATGATGATTCTTATACCATGTATTAGAATATTACAAAACTTGTGCACTAATGCACTTGTTACAAGAAAAAAATGGGAAATTTACAATTCAATTCATAAAATTGGTGAACAGGGCTTGGAATTTTGCTAAAAAATTACAAGTCCATTGTCATTGAATTTTCCAGTACTCCGTTTAGAAAATCACCATTAGAAATAATGGTAAAATTACAATGCTAAGTCACAAGAAATTTACAAAACCGGTGTACGAAATGATGATTCTTATACCATGTATTAGAATATTACAAAACTTGTGCACTAATGCACTCGTTACAAGAAAAAAATGGGAAATTTACAATTCAATTCATAAAATTGGTGTACAGGGCTTGGAATTTTGCTAAAAAATTACAAGTCCATTGTCATTAAATTTTCCAATACTCCAATATAAAAATCAATTGCGTGTGTCTATTGAAATTCGTTGGTATACGTATTTTAACATCCCAGAATTATTGTAGAATCCTAAGATGCATGCGAAGACTGCCAAGGTATATAGGAAAATTCGAATGACGTTCCTTAATATTCGAACTTGCTTTTGTAAAATAAGAATTCCCAGTGAATATTACATTTCTCGTATTTTGATTGGGCGAAAATAGGGAAAAGATATAGCCATAATCAATACGATGAAAGTCAAATTTGGTCGGTTTTTTTTTCATTTCATCGGAAAAATTGAATAATTATTTTTCCTCGAAATGTTTATATATTTTCTTGGGGAAAAAATAATTAATTTTAATTAATTAGTTAATATACTAAATCGTTAAATGTGTTTAATCTTTAACTTTAGTTGATTAATTAATAATAAATCATTATTTTTAAAATTATTATTATTATTTATTATCCTTAAACATGAGTTTTCAAGATGAACATTTTTAAACAATATAATTCGTTGAATTATTTTTTGCTGTCGGAAGCCTGAAAATGATGAAGTATATTCTAAGCTCTATCTTTTCGCGGTCAAGTTATTACAAAGAATGTTTTAACATAGCAGAATATTGTTTAGGTGCAGCTCAATATATTACAAAGATTTTGATTACTAAATTGATTTTCTAGGGTTGGTGATAAGTTCTCTACTCGAATATAACCAATCATAAAGCCGGCTACTTTTCCGGTTTTTTTTTGTAGGTATAATAATTTATTAGTAATTTCAAAACAATCGAAACGTATCTGAAAGCTTCTCGAGATACGCTACGAATGTACGTCGCGCTTATGCCTTGGCGCAATTCATAACACCGTATATCGTACGGTAAATGCGAAACTTGGCGTCGAGTCGCTACCGCGACTCTCCATGACAATCGCTGGCGTCGAGGCTACAAAGCTCCGCCGTGACTACAGTGCGCGATGCGATCTCCCGCGCTTTCACCCGGCAACCCGCCATTTTATCACTCGTGTACCGGCGTGTTGTAAAACTGCATTCGTCACCTCTCAAGCTCCGGTGATTATTTCCAAACTACGAGAATATATAGGTGAGTAAATTCTTCTCACAAATTTATAAAGCGCCGGGCGAAAACAACGACGAACGTACGACGCTCGCTCGGCATCTATTTATATTTTTGACTATTAATATTTTTGAAAATGATTTTAATCTTTGTTCCTCAATGGAATGCACCTTACCTTCCATAAGACTATTTGAGTAATCTGCGTTGATCTTGGTTCTGCAGTCAAAAATCTAAAGAAGTAATATCACCCTTCAGTGGACTGTTAAAAAATTTATATTTAAATCTGTTTAAGTACATAACTAGCATTATAATTCCGCAATTTTATAAAGACATTATAGTGTACAAAAAACGGGTGATGTCAAAAGTTAAATCTTTCACTTATCGTAGCTTTCAGAATAAACCGATGAACCAATTTTGATGTTCGATGTCCTATTTTACCTGTCAAAGAGTGCATTCTGGATTAAATATAGTCATTCTGGATGACTGGAAATAAGATTTACTCTGACCAATTGTTTAGTAAGTTTTCAATAGAGAAGAATTTATGAACTCATTTAAATCAGCTTTGTCATAAAGGCTTGAAATAAAAATTCCTATATTGAATCCAGGATGCACTCTTTAACAAAAAAAATAAGACATCAAACAATAAAATTTGTTCACCGGTTTGCACTGAATGGTACAAGAATAGGAAAATTTCACTTTTCGCCTTACACCATTCTGGTGCACTGTTTGTTGTTGCGAAATTGCAGAATTATAATGCTTGTTATATATATAATGAGGTCTTAATATAAAATTTTTCGAAAGAAGTGTATCATTTCCAACATTTGTTTTCTTATGACTTTTTTTAGTCGACTGGGTCCCTGTAAGCCATAAGAGTGTTTAACACTTAGTAAATTGCAACGTAGTAAACTGAGGAGCTATTCTGGAAGAAAGCTTTACAAAGTCAAAGTAGTGTAAAATCAGGCCTCTGCTTCAAAAATATTTCAGTTGAAAATCATATGAAAACAGTAAAAGACAGGAATATCAATTTAGGGTTAAGACTTCAAAAAAGCAGCGTATTGCAAAGCTCTCAGAAACAATTTGAATAATCGGGAAGCAATAAAACGCGGGAATGGTTAGTTACTTCTTCATATTGGAAGGAGCTGAAAATATTTGCAATTTAAACACGTTCGTTGTTCGTCAGTTTGATGCACTTTATACATGAGACATTCCACACCAACTCAGCCACCCAATTTTTCGAATTTTGCCAATGGCGTCGAAAATAAGTCAGATCAATTTACTGCAAAGTAAAAAAAAAATCCCAAAATTTTAGGCCCTCAAAATATTTGGTTTTCAAAAAATGTCAAAGTTTTTAATTTTTCGCTAATTTATTCATATCTCGGAGACAATTGATCATAAAAAAAAGTCTAAAAAACGAAAATGTTTGTTATTCTATCCGTCATTTGATAAAAAATAAGCCCGATTTTTCACAGTGGTTCAAAAGGGCGTTTTACGTGTTTGTACCTTTTTTATGCTAGTACACGTAGAGGGCCCATCGTTTTTCGGCTCGCAATTTTTCTGTATGTTCATAACATTAACACAGAATTTCCCTCCGAAGGGCGCGATGGCAGATGCAAAATCGTTCTCCAGATATTAATTGAAAGAGATTTTTGAAAATCGTCAAAAATCGTTTTTAATTAACATCTTAAGAAAGATTGCGTTTGCCATCGCGCCCTTCGGAGGGAAATTCTGTTTAAATGTTATAAACATACAGAAAAATTGCGAGCCGAAAAACGATGGGCCCTCTACGTGTACTAGCATAAAAAAAGGTAAAAACACGTAAAACGCCCTTTCGAACCACTGTGAAAAATCTGGCTTATTTTTAAAAATGACAAATAAAATTACAAAAAATTCGTTTTTTAGACTTTTTTAATGATCAATCGTCTCCGAGATATGATTAAATTAGCACGAAATCAAAAACTGAAATTTTTTTAAAATCAAACATTTTGAGGGCCTAATATTCTGTTTTATAACAGAAGATAATAATGGTTTGCTTTGGAATGTTTTGTAAAACTTGGATAATTTTGTTTGGATGTTTGAATTAAAAGATTCTTAAACAAAACCGTATCGTCGGATACATATCTTATTCGTTTTATAAATTGCAAACTTAATTGAACCCTGAAATTTGGTAAAAACTTTCAAACTCAAAAATGATTGAAGTTCACGTAAAACCCTTCTTCGTTTAATCCATTGCTGATATACGTCAGGAAATTCATTCACTCCTAAGAACGTATTAAAACCTCTATCCTTTAGTTAAAAACCTAAATGGTTTTGTCAACTGTCATACATTTTATACTTTGTTACAATACACAACTTTCATATAACCTTTAAACTTTGAAACCTTCAAGCCTCACCTAAAAACCTCATTTGTTTAAGCAAGTATCTCTACAAATGTAGCATTCAATGTAACCCTAAAATTATATTTCTATTGCAGAATGTTCCTGAATGTGAACCCTTCAATGGGTCAGAAAGGGCCGAAGAAGAAAAAGCCAACAACATATGACAGAAAAGTCCTACATCTGGCAACGAATATCGAAAACTTCGAGAAACAATTTGAAGATCTCCATTAGAGCCAGTAGAAAAACGCACTATCATCGAAGGGACCGTCCACGATTTCCATGTGAAAAAGATACACATCTTATTATTACTATTTTTATTAAAAATTCTTGATCAGCAAGTGTTTTATCGTTTAAACCGGGGTTAACCGGGCTTTCTATTTAAGGATGTATGTAGAACCTACATTCCCAACCGAAAGTTCAATACGATGAAAATTTCACTACTTCGCAACACGATAAAAATCTGAAAAAATCAACCGTATTGAAGATATCAAAGGTTTTAATTTTGTATAATAATAATAATAATGCCAAAAAGTTATTAACAAATGTATAAACAAATAATTTTTTCGAGAAATGGCCGGTGAAAACTTTTTTTTCTTCTTTCAAATTATTTTCTTTATTTTTTAAAAACTTTATGAATTTTCCAGAATTTTCTACCGTTTTGAAAAATCTCGATTTTTGAATTTTTTCAACACTACTGCTACGTAATTCCTCGTACAATCGCATTGAAATTTCGCGAATATAATATGGAATATTCTTGCTAAAACATATCCAAAATTTATGAGATTATGTGATCTGTTCAAAATTTTGCAAAAAAATTTCGGAAATGTTAGAAAATTTTGAAAAAATTCATATGGTTTTTAAAAAATAAACAAAATCATTCGAGAGAAGAAGAAAAAACTTTGACCAGCTGATTCTTGAAAAAATAATTAATTAATTCATTTGTTAATAACTTTTTGGTATTATTATTGTGCAAAAGAAAAGCCCTTGAAATCTTCAATACGGTTCATTTTTTTCAGATTTTTATCGTGTTGCGAAGTAGTGAAATGTTCATCGTATTAAACTTTTGGTTGGGACTGTAGGTGTAAAGCATCCTTAACGCGGACTACTCCGATCGTCCGCGGAACATTTATAATTATTTGAGATCGCATTTGTTCACACGAATCTTCGTGTCTTTATTTTCTTTATTTAATCTTTAAATTAACATATTGCCTGTATATATATTCTATATATGATCAATAAAACATATTAAAAAATCGTATTGTTCATGTAAAATTAATGGGGCTATTTCCAGTTACCCGCGTAGAAAAAAAGAATCTTGTGAAGAATCTTTTAAAGAATCTTTAAAGGAATCTTGAAAAGAATCACGTATAGGATCCGGAGCAAGATTCTTTTCAGGATTCTTTTCAAGATTCTTTCTATCCGAAAGCGTTCTGAGAATCTTTTAAAGAATCTTCGAAAGAATCTTAAAAAGCGTCTTTAAGAGAATCGTGAAAAGATTCCGTCCATTAAACAGAAAAATCGTTGAAAAAATCTTAAACAAAATTTTCAGAGGAATCGAGCGAAACCTGTTGTTGCTTTCCCTTGGTGTCGAGACAGTACATTTCGATACGTCAACGAAGGGTAAACCCCTCGTGTATAGTCGAACTCAGGACAGCTTTGCAGTTTTATATACGTTCCGGCTTCAAGTCACTTGCGAGAAACGCTTCGACCGCTTGCCATCTAGCGGAGTATTGTCCACCAGTGTTTCGTATGATGTCACTAGGTGGCGAACGGACGGAGCGTTTCTCGCAAGTGGTTTGAAGCCTCAGCGTATATATAAGACTGGAAAGCTTTTCTGAGTTCGACTATACACGAGGGGTTTACCCTTCGTTGACGTACCGAAATATACTGTCGCGACACCAAGGAAAAGCAACAACAGGTTTTGCTCGATTCCTCTGAAGAATTTCATAAAACTTCTTTCAACGATTTTTCTGTTTAATGGACGGAATCTTTTTACGATTCTCTTAAAGACGCTTTTCAAGATTCTTTCGAAGATTCTTTGTAAGATTCTCAGAACGCTTTCGGATAGAAAGAATCTTGAAAAGAATCCTGGAAAGAATCTTGCTCCGGATCCTATACGTGATTCTTTTCAAGATTCCTTTAAAGATTCTTTCAAAGATTCTTTCAAGACTTTTTTTAAGATTCTTTAAAAGATTCTTCACAAGATTCTTTTTTTCTACCCGGGTACTCACAAAAAAATTGCACGTATACGCTAAACCTGCGTAAAATGTCGCCGAGCAAAATCCATTCAGTTGTTCCAATGCATGCGCAGGTTAAAAAAGCTCCTGATCGCTTCGCGAAGATATATGTTCGCCGAGTTCATTCTAAGCAGGCACATTTGCTGATATATTCGATGCAGAGTTGTGAAGCCCCATTAATTCATATAGTTCGCAGTACAGTTTGTTTTGTAATTACGTTTTCATAATAATAATATGTAGCGATTATAAAACAGAGTGTAAACATTTGAATAGCTGCAAACAATATTATTTTCCAATAAAATTTCATGGTAATCTTGTTGAAAAAATGGAGAAACATAAGTAATGCATTAAGAAAGTAATGCATTACCTATCGCTTCCATTTTTTTCACTATTTCTCCTAATATTTAAGCGAAAATTAGTATTTTCTGCAGCTATTCAAAGGTTTACACTCTGTTTTATTATAATCGATACATATTATTATTATGAAATCGTAATTACAAAACAAACTGTACTGCGAGCTGTGTTTCATGAATTAATGGGGCTTCACAACTCTGATTCGATAATATAAAAACCTTCCGAACGCATATGAAATTTACAATACTTTGATAAAAGAAAAATATTGTGCGTTTGCGGTAAATTTACAGTACTGAGGTATTCTAAAATTACAAATATTACACTTTTTTTTTGGCACCACGACTTCAAATTTATGTATCGAACGCATGAAATTTACAATACTTTGATAAAGGAAAAATAGTGTGCGTTTGTGGTAAATTTACAGTACTTCAGTATTCTGAAATTACAAATATTAGACACTTTTTTCGGTACTACGACTTTAAATTTATGTTTCGAACGCATATGAAATTTACAATACTTTAATAAAAAAATATTTTGCGTTTGTGGTAAATTTACAGTACTTCGGTATTTGAAAATTACAAATATTAGACACTTTTTTCCGGTCCTTCGACTTTAAATTTATGTTTCGAACGCATATGAAATTTACAATACTTTGATAAAAGAAAAATCTTGTGCGTTTGTAGTAAATTTCCAGTACTTCAGTATTCTAAAATTACAAATATTGGACACTTTTTTTCTGTACTACGACTTTAAATTTATGTTTCGAACGCACATGAAATTTACAATAGTTCTCGCGGATAAAAACTTCCAACGAAAGTTTTGTAATTTTACAATAAATTTTTTTAACAGTATATATGTTACACAATCGAAAAATGTAAACCCTTATAACTCGAGAAGGCCTTGAGATATCAAGCTGAAATTTGGACCATAGATAGAGGGATCAAGCTTCATCGTTCATAAAAATTTTTGTTAAAATCCACTTCATCGTTAAATTATTACGCGTTTTTTAATTTTTTGAAAAATGTCTGTTTACGCGATAACTCTTTCAATTTTCGAGATATTGATCTAAAAATTGGTATGAATTTGAGCTTTCATATGCCGGTGATCGCTATTGAATTTGGTTAAGATCGGTTGAGCCGTTAAAATTTTATGATGTTTTGAATTTTTCAAGAAATTGACATTATCGCTCTATTGTAACTTTTGCAAAACTTAAGATAGCGAGCTCAAATTTTGTATATAAATGAAACAATATTCAGCCATTATATACAGTGAGGTTCAGGTGAAACTAGACACCCGACAGGCGCGTGCGCGTCAAAGCGACGGTTCTCAGCATCGTCGCTTGCCCGTTCGGCTTCCGAGCTCGGCAAACGCTGGCATGGAAGGAGAGGCTTCGAAGAGAGGGGATCGGCGGGCCCGACCGACTACGAATTCACGAATCCCGAACACACTCAAGCGTAGCATGAATGCTAAAAATTAGTTTTGTTCATTTCTGATGTCTTATCAATAGTGATGTACCAATGTATCAAAGGGCAATCATAGCAACATTACAAATTACCCGTATGGTGGTAATATCACCTGCTTTGAGTTTGATTAAGATTATTACAATATTAGTTAATAATTAATAGTAAGCGTTTTTAATAATTAACAACTTGGGATTATCTTTACTTATTTCTTGCATCGTTACTATAATAAAAGGTCCTATGGCATTTCCGTCTAGATAAAAGTCTTCCATAATAAAAATGACGCGAGGGTTGGCGACACAATCCGCACGGGGATTTCTCGAAAAATCTTGCTCATAAGACAAATTGAAAAAACCTTTTTTAATATAAAAAATGCAAGTAATTAAGATAAACAATTTTTAACTTAATTACTTTTTAATAATTTTAGTTAAATAATAAATGTTGTTGTCTATTTTCAACAATAATCATTTTATCAGTGGCCATTTATTTTACTGCATTTCCTGCATGGTTTTGAGAAAAAATCTTTTTGCATTCTTCGATAGAAGCAACAGTTTCAACTAATAATAACCCTGAAGAATTATGCACTAGCAAATTTTATAGTAACGACAGCCCTAACTTTCTAACTCTGCGTTAAATGAATTAATCTTGAAGGCAGATCTTTTCATTTTTAATTATCTAGTGGAGACTATTTTTTTTTTCAATTATCCTGAACAGTTGGAAATCATTTTTCTATTTTTCGCATTATTTCTAATTATTCATTCGCATAATTATTAATTCTCTGAAGGTCATTTTTCATTTTTTTATTATCTAGTAATGACTATTTTTATTTTTCATTCTTCCAATGATCCTGAAAAAAGCAGTAATTTTTTTCAGTCATTTAAAAAAAATAGTGCCAGCTGTACCTTCTCATCTGTTCGCGTAATAAACCTTTTTTTTAGGTTTACGAATTAAGAACGCTTTTTTTGCGATTCTATCAATGCTACCAAAATTTTGTTAATGCTGCAACAGTTTTGCAGTCAGCAACAATTTTTCGGAAATAAAAATCTTTAAAATAAGAATAAAAAAAAATAATAGATGTTACTAGATAAATAAAAAAAGTACTTTCACTGCATTCGTTGCATAGTTTAGAAAGCAAAAAGTCCTTCAGTATTTTTTGCTAAAACCTATTAAAAATAAACACATCGGAATCGGTGGCGACACAGCTTCCACGAGGATAACTATTAAAATCTTGCCCCTACAAAAAAGTGCAACAAGACCTTTACTACGCAAAAAATGCAAGGAATTAAGATAAACAAATTGAAAGTTAAATACATGTTAATTGCATAAGTTAAACGATAATTAATTGCTAATTTTCAGCAACAATAATTTTGCCGGTGCGGGATTGATTTCAGTGTATGAAGGTAGTCTGAGCACATTGACTGACGTCGCATAAGTTCGAGAGAGTTTGAGAGCGAATTACGAACAGTTCTCGAAGAGATAAAAATCTGAAAAAAAATCAAGGATATGGAAGGTGCTAAAGAGTTCACTTTGGACAATAATAATTTAAATAATGTTATTAACAAATCACTGAAATAAATAATTGTTCAACAATACATCCGGCAAACTAATTTCGTTTTTGTTATAAAAAATGATTCTTTTAATTTTCTGCATACGTATGAATTTTTTTCAGAATTTTCTCTGATTTTTTATTTTAACATAAAAAAACGCGATTTTCAAACATCACACAAAATTCTGAAAAAATTTATACGTATGCAGAAAAATGAAAAGATCACTTTCATTACAAAAAAAATTGGGTTACCGGGTATTTTGTTGAACAATTCTTTATTTTAGTAATTTGTTAATAACATTTTTTAAATTATTATCGTCCAAAGTAATCTCTTTAGCACCTTCCATATGCTTGATTTTTTTTTCAAATTTTTATCTTATCGAGAACTGTTCGTAATTCTCTCTTAAACTCCCTCGAACTTATGCGAAGTCAGTCAATGTGCTCAGACTACCTTAATTGCATCGTTTTGAGAAAAAACGTCCTTTAGCGTTTTTCACTTCAAACAATAGTTTTTAAAATAAACAAAATGAAATCGGTAACGACACAACTCCCACGCAGATTACTCTAAGAATCTAGCCCCTACGGAAAAGTTAAACACGACCTTTTCTACACAACAAAATGCAAGGAATCGAAACAAACAAGTAAAAAGTTAATAACTTGCTAATTACATTAGATAGTCAAGAATTTGTTGCTCATTTTCAACAACTATCATTTTGTCGGTTCTTTATTAATTTGACTACCTTCTTTGCAACGTTTTCAGACGAATACGTCCTTTAGTATTGTTTTGCTGAAAGCAATAATTTTGAAAATAAACTTTAAGATCGGTGGAAGCACATCTTCCACGAGGATTACCTTAAACGTCTTACCCCAACAAGAGCTATTCTACTCAATAAAATTCAACAGATCAAATGATTATTTTTAAGCAACAAATTGTTGTTTAGCTAATGCAATTAACAATTTATTGACTTGTAACTTGATTTTCTTTATTTCTTGCACATTTTGAAGTGACAAAGGTCCTGTTCAACTTTTTTGTAGGGACAAGACTTTTAGAGTAATCAGCGTGGGTGTTTAATCGTAACCGATTTCGACGTGATTATTTTCAAAAGTATTACTTCTAGTAAAAAATACCGAAGCACGTTTTCCTCTTAAAATGTTGCAAGGAATGCAGAAAACTAATTTTGCACAGATAAAATGATTTTTGTTGAAAATAGACAACAAATTGTTGTCTAAATAATGCAATTCACAAGTAATTAAGTTTTAACTTGTTTTCATTTATTCCGTGCATAGTTCAAAGTAAAAAAGTCCTCTTTAACTTTTGTGTAGGGACAAGACTTTTAGAGTAATCTGCGTAGGTGTTGTGTCGTAAACGATTTCGACGTGATCATTTTCAGAAGTATTGCTTCTAGTGAAAAATAGCAAAGCACGTTTTCCTCTTAAAATGATACAAGGAATGCCGAATAATCAGTGCGGATCGATAAAATGTTTGTTCTTGAAAATAAGCAACAAATTGTTGGCTACCTAAAGCAATTAACAGGTTATTCATTTTTAACTTGTTTGCAATAATGTTATCGGTGCGCAATTAATTTCACAACATTTCTTGTACCGTTTTAAGAGGAAAACGTCCTTTAGTATTTTCCGCTAAAAGCAATAGTTTTTCAAATAAATACGTCGAAATCAATGGCGACACAGCTTCCACGCAGGTTACATTAAAAGTCTAACTCCTACAAAAAAGTTTATCACGATATTTTTTACTCTAAACTGTGCAAGGAATAAAGAAAAAACAGTTAAAAGTTAATAACTTGTTAATTGCATTAGTTATACAACAATTTGTTGCTTATTTCCAACAACAATTATTTTATCGGTACGCAATTGATTTTACTGCATTCGTTGCACAATTTCAGGAGAAAAATGTCCTTTAGTATTTTTCACTAGAAGTAATACTTTTGAAAATAATCACGTTGAAATCGGTTGCGACTCAACACCCACGCAGATAACTCTAAAACCTAGTATGTTATGGGCAGCGACCGTGTATTGTTAATATTAATTTTTTCCTTGTTGCGACTTATTCTCGGTCAATATTTAATGATGGAATTTTTGCGAAGCACATCTCGGGTCTGAGACAGTGATCGCTAGATTCAAAGCGCGCGAAACCGAAGCCCAATTCAAATTTCGCTAATACGAATCCTTTACAAATATCGACTGTAGCTGCCTAATAAATTAAATTAATTCATCAAGCAGCCACAATCGACAAATTTTAATCTCAAACAAATTGTGAAAAAAATTCCGCCACGACCCGGGTTCGAACCGGGAACACCCAGAATTCTAGCCTGGTGCGTTACCAATTACGCCACCGTGGCCCTGGCAGAACTTGATTCACAATCGTTAATTTAGAGACAATCTTTTAAACCTAGTATGTTATGGGCAGCGACCGTGTATTGTTAATATTAATTTTTTCCTTGTTGCGACTTATTCTCGGTGAATATTTAATGATGGAATTTTTGCGAAGCACATCTCGGGTCTGAGACAGTGATCGCTAGATTCAAAGCGCGCGAAACCGAAGCCCAATTCAAATTTCGCTAATACGAATCCTTTACAAATATCGACTGTAGCTGCCTAATAAATTAAATTAATTCATCAAGCAGCCACAATCGACAAATTTTAATCTCAAACAAATTGTGAAAAAAATTCCGCCACGACCCGGGTTCGAACCGGGAACACCCAGAATTCTAGCCTGGTGCGTTACCAATTACGCCACCGTGGCCCTGGCAGAACTTGATTCACAATCGTTAATTTAGAGTCAATCTTTTAAACCTAGTATGTTATGGGCAGCGACCGTGTATTGTTAATATTAATTTTTTCCTTGTTGCGACTTATTCTCGGTCAATATTTAATGATGGAATTTTTGCGAAGCACATCTCGGGTCTGAGACAGTGATCGCTAGATTCAAAGCGCGCGAAACCGAAGCCCAATTCAAATTTCGCTAATACGAATCCTTTACAAATATCGACTGTAGCTGCCTAATAAATTAAATTAATTCATCAAGCAGCCACAATCGACAAATTTTAATCTCAAACAAATTGTGAAAAAAATTCCGCCACGACCCGGTTTCGAACCGGGAACACCCAGAATTCTAGACTGGTGCGTTACCAATTACGCCACCGTGGCCCTGGCAGAACTTGATTCACAATCGTTAATTTAGAGTCAATCTTTTAAACCTAGTATGTTATGGGCAGCGACCGTGTATTGTTAATATTAATTTTTTCCTTGTTGCGACTTATTCTCGGTCGGTTTCGCGCGCTTTGAATCTAGCGATCACTGTCTCAGACCCGAGATGTGCTTCGCAAAAATTCCATCATTAAATATTGACCGAGAATAAGTCGCAACAAGGAAAAAATTAATATTAACAATACACGGTCGCTGCCCATAACATACTAGGTTTAAAAGATTGACTCTAAATTAACGATTGTGAATCAAGTTCTGCCAGGGCCACGGTGGCGTAATTGGTAACGCACCAGGCTAGAATTCTGGGTGTTCCCGGTTCGAACCCGGGTCGTGGCGGAATTTTTTTCACAATTTGATTGAGATTAAAATTTGTCGATTGTGGCTGCTTGATGAATTAATTTAATTTATTAGGCAGCTACAGTCGATATTTGTAAAGGATTCGTATTAGCGAAATTTGAATTGGGCTTCGGTTTCGCGCGCTTTGAATCTAGCGATCACTGTCTCAGACCCGAGATGTGCTTCGCAAAAATTCCATCATTAAATATTGACCGAGAATAAGTCGCAACAAGGAAAAAATTAATGATAACTCTAAAAGTCTTATCCCTACAAAAAAGTTTAACAGGACCTTTTTCACTTTAAGCTATGCAAGGAATAAATAAATATAAGTTAAAAGTTAATAACTTGTTAATTGCATTAGTTAGACAACAATTTGTTGCTTATTTTCAACAACAATTATTTTATCGGGACGCAATTGATTTTACTGCATTCGTTGCACAATTTCAGGAGAAAAATGACCTTTAGTATTTTTCACTAGAAGTAATACTTTTGAAAATAATCACGTTGAAATCGGTTGCGACTCAACACCCACGCAGATAACTCGAAAAGTCTTATCCCTACTCAAAAGTTTAACAGGACCTTTTTCACTTTAAACTATGCAAGGAATAAATAAATATAAGTTAAAAGTTAATAACTTGTTCATTGCATTAGTTAGACAACAATTTGTTGCTTATTTTCAACAACAATCATTTTATCGGTACACAATTGATTTTACTGCATTCCTTGCACAATATTAAGAGGAAAACGTCTTTTGGTATTTTTCACTAGAAGCAATACTTTCTAAAATAATCACGTCGAAATCCGTCGCGACTCAACACCCACGCAGATAACTCTAAAAGTCTTATCCTTACTCAAAAGTTTAACAGGACCTTTTTCACTTTAAACTATGCAAGGAATAAATAAATATAAGTTAAAAGTTAATAACTTGTTAATTGCATTAGTTAGACAACAATTTGTTGCGTATTTTCAACAACAATCATTTTATCGGTACGCAATTGATTTTACTGCATTCCTTGCACAATATTAAGAGAAAAACGTCTTTTGGTATTTTTCACTAGAAGCAATACTTTCGAAAATGATCACGTCGAAATCCGTTGCGACTCAACACCCACGCAAATAACTGTAAAAGTCTTATCCCTACAAAAAAGTTTAACAGGACCTTTTTCACTATAAACTATGCAAGGGATAAATAAATATAAGTTAAAAGTTAATAACTTGTTGATTGCATTAGTTAGATAATAATCATCGGCTTCTTTCGTATGCCTTCTTCAGGCATTTACGTTTCCCCTCTCCACTTTTCCCCGTTCCTTCATAGAGACCCCTCTAGAGTGTTGTCCGCAGCCACTCATCCTAATGCACTACTGTATCGCATTTGCACGAGGGCACAGGGAAACTGCGGAAAACCTGGCCGATACAGTTAGCTTTATTTTTACTGAATTTCTACTGTATGAGAATACATTGGAAACTCAGAAAAACTGCCTCCCGCTCCCCATCCAAGTTATGACCGCAAATAATGCTGCTTAACTCTGGGGACCGCCGAAGCCACACACTGACCGCACGTCCACTGCTGTCGGTTAGTTAGATAATAATTTGTTGCTTATTTTCAGCAATAATTATTTTATCTGTCCGCAATTGATTTTACTACATTCCTTGCATAGATTAGAGTAAAAAAAAGTCGTAATCAACTTATTTGTAGGAGCAAGACTTTTAGAGTAATCTGCGTGGGTGTTGTGTCGCAACCGATTTCGAAATTATTATTTCCAAAATTATTGCTCCTAGTGAAAAATACCAAAGTACGTTATCCTCTTAAATGGTGCAAGGAAAACAGAAAAATCAATTGCGTACCGATAAAATGATTGTTGTTGAAAATAAGCAACAAATTGATGTCTAACTAATGCAATTAACAAGTTATTAACTTTTAACTTATATTTATTTATTCCTTGCATAGTTTAAAGTGAAGAAGGTCCTGTTAAACTTTTTAGTAGGGATAAGACTTTTAGAGTTATCTGCGTGGGTGTTGAATCGCAACGGATTTCGACGTGATTATTTTCGAAAGTATTGCTTCTAGTGAAAAATACCAAAAGACGTTTTCCTCTTAATATTGTGCAAGGAATGCAGTAAAATCAATTGCGTATCCATAAAATGATTGTTGTTGAAAATAAGCAACAAATTGTTGTCTAACTAATGCAATTAACAAATTATTAACTTTTAACTTATATTTATTTATTCCTTGCATAGTTTAAAGTGAAAAAGGTCCTGTTAAACTTTTTAGTAGGGATAAGACTTTTAGAGTTATCTGCGTGGGTGTTGAATCGCAACGGATTTCAACGTGATTATTTTAGAAAGTATTGCTTCTAGTGAAAATACCAAAAGACGTTTTCCTCTTAATATTGTGCAAGGAATGCAGTAAAATCAATTGCGTATCCATAAAATGATTGTTGTTGAAAATAAGCAACAAATTGTTGTCTAACTAATGCAATTAACAAGTTATTAACTTTTAACTTATATTTATTTATTCCTTGCATAGCTTAAAGTGAAAAAGGTCCTGTTAAACTTTTTAGTAGGGATAAGACTTTTAGAGTTATCTGCGTGGGTGTTGAGTCTCAACTGATTTCGACGTGATTATTTTAGAAAGTATTGCTTCTAGTGAAAAATACCAAAAGACATTTTCCTCTTAATATTGTGCAAGGAATGCACTAAAATCAATTGCGTATCCATAAAATGATTGTTGTTGAAAATAAGCAACAAATTGTTGTCTAACTAATGCAATTAACAAATTATTAACTTTTAACTTATATTTATTTATTCCTTGCATAGCTTAAAGTGAAAAAGGTCCTGTTAAACTTTTTAGTAGGGATAAGACTTTTAGAGTTATCTGCGTGGGTGTTGAATCGCAACGGATTTCAACGTGATTATTTTAGAAAGTATTGCTTCTAGTCAAAATACCAAAAGACGTTTTCCTCTTAATATTGTGCAAGGAATGCAGTAAAATCAAATGCGTACCCATAAAATGATTGTTGTTGAAAATAAGCAACAAATTGGTGTCTAACTAATGCAATTAACAAGTTATTAACTTTTAACTTATATTTATTTATTCCTTGCATAGTTTAAAGTGAAAAAGGTCCTGTTAAACTTTTGAGTAGGGATAAGACTTTTAGAGTTATCTGCGTGGGTGTTAAGTCGCAACGGATTTCGACGTGATTATTTTCGAAAGTATTGCTTCTAGTGAAAAATACCAAAAGACATTTTCCTCTTAATATTGTGCAAGGAATGCACTAAAATCAATTGCGTATCCATAAAATGATTGTTGTTGAAAATAAGCAACAAATTGTTGTCTAACTAATGCAATTAACAAATTATTAACTTTTAACTTATATTTATTTATTCCTTGCATAGCTTAAAGTGAAAAAGGTCCTGTTAAACTTTTTAGTAGGGATAAGACTTTTAGAGTTATCTGCGTGGGTGTTGAATCGCAACGGATTTCGATGTGATTATTTTCGAAAGTATTGCTTCTAGTGAAAAATACCAAAAGACGTTTTCCTCTTAATATTGTGCAAGGAATGCAGTAAAATCAATTGCGTATCCATAAAATGATTGTTGTTGAAAATAAGCAACAAATTGTTGTCTAACTAATGCAATTAACAAGTTATTAACTTTTAACTTATATTTATTTATTCCTTGCATAGTTTAAAGTGAAGAAGGTCCTGTTAAACTTTTTAGTAGGGATAAGACTTTTAGAGTTATCTGCGTGGGTGTTGAGTCTCAACTGATTTCGACGTGATTATTTTAGAAAGTATTGCTTCTAGTGAAAAATACCAAAAGACATTTTCCTCTTAATATTGTGCAAGGAATGCACTAAAATCAATTGCGTATCCATAAAATGATTGTTGTTGAAAATAAGCAACAAATTGTTGTCTAACTAATGCAATTAACAAATTATTAACTTTTAACTTATATTTATTTATTCCTTGCATAGCTTAAAGTGAAAAAGGTCCTGTTAAACTTTTTAGTAGGGATAAGACTTTTAGAGTTATCTGCGTGGGTGTTGAATCGCAACGGATTTAAACGTGATTATTTTAGAAAGTATTGCTTCTAGTGAAAATACCAAAAGACGTTTTCCTCTTAATATTGTGCAAGGAATGCAGTAAAATCAAATGCGTACCCATAAAATGATTGTTGTTGAAAATAAGCAACAAATTGGTGTCTAACTAATGCAATTAACAAGTTATTAACTTTTAACTTATATTTATTTATTCCTTGCATAGTTTAAAGTGAAAAAGGTCCTGTTAAACTTTTGAGTAGGGATAAGACTTTTAGAGTTATCTGCGTGGGTGTTGAATCGCAACGGATTTCGACGTGATTATTTTCGAAAGTATTGCTTCTAGTGAAAAATACCAAAAGACGTTTTCCTCTTAATATTGTGCAAGGAATGCAGTAAAATCAATTGCGTATCCATAAAATGATTGTTGTTGAAAATAAGCAACAAATTGTTGTCTAACTAATGCAATTAACAAATTATTAACTTTTAACTTATATTTATTTATTCCTTGCATAGTTTAAAGTGAAAAAGGTCCTGTTAAACTTTTGAGTAGGGATAAGACTTTTAGAGTTATCTGCGTGGGTGTTGAATCGCAACGGATTTCGACGTGATTATTTTCGAAAGTATTGCTTCTAGTGAAAAATACCAAAAGACGTTTTCCTCTTAATATTGTGCAAGGAATGCAGTAAAATCAATTGCGTATCCATAAAATGATTGTTGTTGAAAATAAGCAACAAATTGTTGTCTAACTAATGCAATTAACAAATTATTAACTTTTAACTTATATTTATTTATTCCTTGCATAGTTTAAAGTGAAAAAGGTCCTGTTAAACTTTTTAGTAGGGATAAGACTTTTAGAGTTATCTGCGTGGGTGTTGAATCGCAACGGATTTCAACGTGATTATTTTAGAAAGTATTGCTTCTAGTGAAAATACCAAAAGACGTTTTCCTCTTAATATTGTGCAAGGAATGCAGTAAAATCAAATGCGTACCCATAAAATGATTGTTGTTGAAAATAAGCAACAAATTGTTGTCTAACTAATACAATTAACAAGTTATTAACTTTTAACTTATATTTATTTATTCCTTGCATAGTTTAAAGTGAAAAAGGTCCTGTTAAACTTTTTTGTAGGGATAAGACTTTTAGAGTTATCTGCGTGGGTGTTGAGTCGCAACGGATTTCGACGTGATTATTTTCGAAAGTATTGCTTCTAGTGAAAAATACCAAAAGACGTTTTCCTCTTAATATTGTGCAAGGAATGCAGTAAAATCAATTGCGTATCCATAAAATGATTGTTGTTGAAAATAAGCAACAAATTGTTGTCTAACTAATGCAATTAACAAGTTATTAACTTTTAACTTATATTTATTTATTCCTTGCATCGCTTAAAGTGAAAAAGGTCCTGTTAAACTTTTTAGTAGGGATAAGACTTTTAGAGTTATCTGCGTGGGTGTTGAGTCTCAACTGATTTCGACGTGATTATTTTAGAAAGTATTGCTTCTAGTGAAAAATACCAAAAGACATTTTCCTCTTAATATTGTGCAAGGAATGCACTAAAATCAATTGCGTATCCATAAAATGATTGTTGTTGAAAATAAGCAACAAATTGTTGTCTAACTAATGCAATTAACAAATTATTAACTTTTAACTTATATTTATTTATTCCTTGCATAGCTTAAAGTGAAAAAGGTCCTGTTAAACTTTTTAGTAGGGATAAGACTTTTAGAGTTATCTGCGTGGGTGTTGAATCGCAACGGATTTCAACGCGATTATTTTAGAAAGTATTGCTTCTAGTCAAAATACCAAAAGACGTTTTCCTCTTAATATTGTGCAAGGAATGCAGTAAAATCAAATGCGTACCCATAAAATGATTGTTGTTGAAAATAAGCAACAAATTGGTGTCTAACTAATGCAATTAACAAGTTATTAACTTTTAACTTATATTTATTTATTCCTTGCATAGTTTAAAGTGAAAAAGGTCCTGTTAAACTTTTGTGTAGGGATAAGACTTTTAGAGTTATCTGCGTGGGTGTTAAGTCGCAACGGATTTCGACGTGATTATTTTCGAAAGTATTGCTTCTAGTGAAAAATACCAAAAGACATTTTCCTCTTAATATTGTGCAAGGAATGCACTAAAATCAATTGCGTATCCATAAAATGATTGTTGTTGAAAATAAGCAACAAATTGTTGTCTAACTAATGCAATTAACAAATTATTAACTTTTAACTTATATTTATTTATTCCTTGCATAGCTTAAAGTGAAAAAGGTCCTGTTAAACTTTTTAGTAGGGATAAGACTTTTAGAGTTATCTGCGTGGGTGTTGAATCGCAACGGATTTAAACGTGATTATTTTAGAAAGTATTGTTTCTAGTGAAAATACCAAAAGACGTTTTCCTCTTAATATTGTGCAAGGAATGCAGTAAAATCAAATGCGTACCCATAAAATGATTGTTGTTGAAAATAAGCAACAAATTGGTGTCTAACTAATGCAATTAACAAGTTATTAACTTTTAACTTATATTTATTTATTCCTTGCATAGTTTAAAGTGAAAAAGGTCCTGTTAAACTTTTGAGTAGGGATAAGACTTTTAGAGTTATCTGCGTGGATGTTGAATCGCAACGGATTTCGACGTGATTATTTTCGAAAGTATTGCTTCTAGTGAAAAATACCAAAAGACGTTTTCCTCTTAATATTGTGCAAGGAATGCAGTAAAATCAATTGCGTATCCATAAAATGATTGTTGTTGAAAATAAGCAACAAATTGTTGTCTAACTAATGCAATTAACAAATTATTAACTTTTAACTTATATTTATTTATTCCTTGCATAGTTTAAAGTGAAAAAGGTCCTGTTAAACTTTTGAGTAGGGATAAGACTTTTAGAGTTATCTGCGTGGGTGTTGAATCGCAACGGATTTCGACGTGATTATTTTCGAAAGTATTGCTTCTAGTGAAAAATACCAAAAGACGTTTTCCTCTTAATATTGTGCAAGGAATGCAGTAAAATCAATTGCGTATCCATAAAATGATTGTTGTTGAAAATAAGCAACAAATTGTTGTCTAACTAATGCAATTAACAAATTATTAACTTTTAACTTATATTTATTTATTCCTTGCATAGTTTAAAGTGAAAAAGGTCCTGTTAAACTTTTTAGTAGGGATAAGACTTTTAGAGTTATCTGCGTGGGTGTTGAATCGCAACGGATTTCAACGTGATTATTTTAGAAAGTATTGCTTCTAGTGAAAATACCAAAAGACGTTTTCCTCTTAATATTGTGCAAGGAATGCAGTAAAATCAAATGCGTACCCATAAAATGATTGTTGTTGAAAATAAGCAACAAATTGTTGTCTAACTAATACAATTAACAAGTTATTAACTTTTAACTTATATTTATTTATTCCTTGCATAGTTTAAAGTGAAAAAGGTCCTGTTAAACTTTTTTGTAGGGATAAGACTTTTAGAGTTATCTGCGTGGGTGTTGAGTCGCAACGGATTTCGACGTGATTATTTTCGAAAGTATTGCTTCTAGTGAAAAATACCAAAAGACGTTTTCCTCTTAATATTGTGCAAGGAATGCAGTAAAATCAATTGCGTATCCATAAAATGATTGTTGTTGAAAATAAGCAACAAATTGTTGTCTAACTAATGCAATTAACAAGTTATTAACTTTTAACTTATATTTATTTATTCCTTGCATCGCTTAAAGTGAAAAAGGTCCTGTTAAACTTTTTAGTAGGGATAAGACTTTTAGAGTTATCTGCGTGGGTGTTGAGTCTCAACTGATTTCGACGTGATTATTTTAGAAAGTATTGCTTCTAGTGAAAAATACCAAAAGACATTTTCCTCTTAATATTGTGCAAGGAATGCACTAAAATCAATTGCGTATCCATAAAATGATTGTTGTTGAAAATAAGCAACAAATTGTTGTCTAACTAATGCAATTAACAAATTATTAACTTTTAACTTATATTTATTTATTCCTTGCATAGCTTAAAGTGAAAAAGGTCCTGTTAAACTTTTTAGTAGGGATAAGACTTTTAGAGTTATCTGCGTGGGTGTTGAATCGCAACGGATTTCAACGTGATTATTTTAGAAAGTATTGCTTCTAGTCAAAATACCAAAAGACGTTTTCCTCTTAATATTGTGCAAGGAATGCAGTAAAATCAAATGCGTACCCATAAAATGATTGTTGTTGAAAATAAGCAACAAATTGGTGTCTAACTAATGCAATTAACAAGTTATTAACTTTTAACTTATATTTATTTATTCCTTGCATAGTTTAAAGTGAAAAAGGTCCTGTTAAACTTTTGTGTAGGGATAAGACTTTTAGAGTTATCTGCGTGGGTGTTAAGTCGCAACGGATTTCGACGTGATTATTTTCGAAAGTATTGCTTCTAGTGAAAAATACCAAAAGACATTTTCCTCTTAATATTGTGCAAGGAATGCACTAAAATCAATTGCGTATCCATAAAATGATTGTTGTTGAAAATAAGCAACAAATTGTTGTCTAACTAATGCAATTAACAAATTATTAACTTTTAACTTATATTTATTTATTCCTTGCATAGCTTAAAGTGAAAAAGGTCCTGTTAAACTTTTTAGTAGGGATAAGACTTTTAGAGTTATCTGCGTGGGTGTTGCGTCGCAACGGATTTCGACGTAATTATTTTCGAAAGTATTGCTTCTATTGAAAAATACCAAAAGACATTTTCCTCTTAATATTGTGCAAGGAATGCACTAAAATCAATTGCGTATCCATAAAATGATTGTTGTTGAAAATAAGCAACAAATTGTTGTCTAACTAATGCAATTAACAAATTATTAACTTTTAACTTATATTTATTTATTCCTTGCATAGTTTAAAGTGAAAAAGGTCCTGTTAAACTTTTTAGTAGGGATAAGACTTTTAGAGTTATCTGCGTGGGTGTTGAGTCGCAACGGATTTCGACGTGATTATTTTAGAAAGTATTGCTTCTAGTGAAAATACCAAAAGACGTTTTCCTCTTAATATTGTGCAAGGAATGCAGTAAAATCAAATGCGTACCCATAAAATGATTGTTGTTGAAAATAAGCAACAAATTGTTGTCTAACTAATGCAATTAACAAGTTATTAACTTTTAACTTATATTTATTTATTCCTTGCATAGCTTAAAGTGAAAAAGGTCCTGTTAAACTTTTTAGTAGGGATAAGACTTTTAGAGTTATCTGCGTGGGTGTTGAGTCTCAACTGATTTCGACGTGATTATTTTAGAAAGTATTGCTTCTAGTGAAAAATACCAAAAGACATTTTCCTCTTAATATTGTGCAAGGAATGCACTAAAATCAATTGCGTATCCATAAAATGATTGTTGTTGAAAATAAGCAACAAATTGTTGTCTAACTAATGCAATTAACAAATTATTAACTTTTAACTTATATTTATTTATTCCTTGCATAGCTTAAAGTGAAAAAGGTCCTGTTAAACTTTTTAGTAGGGATAAGACTTTTAGAGTTATCTGCGTGGGTGTTGAATCGCAACGGATTTCAACGTGATTATTTTAGAAAGTATTGCTTCTAGTCAAAATACCAAAAGACGTTTTCCTCTTAATATTGTGCAAGGAATGCAGTAAAATCAAATGCGTACCCATAAAATGATTGTTGTTGAAAATAAGCAACAAATTGGTGTCTAACTAATGCAATTAACAAGTTATTAACTTTTAACTTATATTTATTTATTCCTTGCATAGTTTAAAGTGAAAAAGGTCCTGTTAAACTTTTGTGTAGGGATAAGACTTTTAGAGTTATCTGCGTGGGTGTTAAGTCGCAACGGATTTCGACGTGATTATTTTCGAAAGTATTGCTTCTAATGAAAAATACCAAAAGACATTTTCCTCTTAATATTGTGCAAGGAATGCACTAAAATCAATTGCGTATCCATAAAATGATTGTTGTTGAAAATAAGCAACAAATTGTTGTCTAACTAATGCAATTAACAAATTATTAACTTTTAACTTATATTTATTTATTCCTTGCATAGCTTAAAGTGAAAAAGGTCCTGTTAAACTTTTTAGTAGGGATAAGACTTTTAGAGTTATCTGCGTGGGTGTTGCGTCGCAACGGATTTCGACGTAATTATTTTCGAAAGTATTGCTTCTATTGAAAAATACCAAAAGACATTTTCCTCTTAATATTGTGCAAGGAATGCACTAAAATCAATTGCGTATCCATAAAATGATTGTTGTTGAAAATAAGCAACAAATTGTTGTCTAACTAATGCAATTAACAAATTATTAACTTTTAACTTATATTTATTTATTCCTTGCATAGTTTAAAGTGAAAAAGGTCCTGTTAAACTTTTTAGTAGGGATAAGACTTTTAGAGTTATCTGCGTGGGTGTTGAGTCGCAACGGATTTCGACGTGATTATTTTAGAAAGTATTGCTTCTAGTGAAAAATACCAAAAGACATTTTCCTCTTAATATTGGGCAAAGAATGCACTAAAATCAATTGCGTATCCATAAAATGATTGTTGTTGAAAATAAGCAACAAATTGTTGTCTAACTAATGCAATTAACAAGTTATTAACTTTTAACTTATATTTATTTATTCCTTGCATAGTTTAAAGTGAAAAAGGTCCTGTTAAAATTTTTTGTAGGGATAAGACTTTTAGAGTTATCTGCGTGGGTGTTGAGTCGCAACGGATTTCGACGTGATTATTTTCGAAAGTATTGCTTCTAGTGAAAAATACCAAAAGACGTTTTCCTCTTAATATTGGGCAAGGAATGCACTAAAATAAGCAACAAATTGTTGCATATCTAATGCAATTAACAAGTTATTAACTTTTAACTGATTTTCCTTTATTCCTTGCATAGTTTAGAGTAAGAAATGTCGTGATAAACTTTTTTGTAGGAGTTAGACTTTTAATGTAACCTGCGTGGAAGCTGTGTCGCCATTGATTTCGACGTATTTATTTTAAAAACTATTGCTTCTAGCGGAAAATACTAAAGGACGTTTTCCACTAAAAAATGGGAAAGGAATGCAGTGAAATTAATTGCGCACCGATAAAATGACTGCAATCAAGTTAAAAGTTAATAACGTGTTAATTGCATTTGTTAGACAACAATTTTCTGCTTATTTTTAAGAACAATCATTTCATCGATCCACAACTGATTTTACTGCATTCCTTTCCCATTTTTTAGTGGAAAACGTCGTAAGGTATTTTCCACTAGAAGCAATAGTTTTGAAAATAATTGCGTCGAAATTCATGGCAACACAGCTTCTACGTCATGATTTTATTTTTTACTCTAAAGTATGCAATGAATAAAGATAAACAAATTAAAAGTTAATACTTATTTTCAACAACGATAAATTTATCGGTCTGCAATTGATTCCCCTGTATTCCTTGCATCGTTCTGGGCGGAAAACGTCCCTTGGTTCCTTTTGCTGGAAGTACTACTATTGAAAATAATTACGTTGAAATTCAAGGCAAAGTCTTACCCCTACAAAAAAGTTAAACAAGATCTTTTTTACTGCAAAAATAGTAATGAATCGATGCAAACTAGTTGAAAGTTAATTATCCTTAATTGCATTAATAAGGCAAGAATTTTTTGCTTATTTTTAACAACAATTATATTATCGGTGTGAAATGGATTGCACTCTATTTCTTTCACCGTTTTAAGAAGAAAATGCACTTTGGTATTTTCCGCTATACCCAATAGTTTTAGAATAACATGCATTGAAATCGGTGGTGCCTCAGCCGTCAAACAGATTACTCTAGAAGTCTTGGTTTTAGAAAACAGTTGATTACGACCTTTCTTAGTCTGAACTATGCAAGGCCAAATAAAAACAATTAAAAAGCTAGTAACTTGTTAATTGCATTAATTAGACAAAAATTTGTTGCTTATTTTCAACAGCAATCATTTTATCGGTGTGCAATTTATTTCACTCCATTCTTTGCACGGTTTTACGAGAAAAACATTGTTTGGTATTTTTCGATAGAAGCAATACTATTAAAAGTAAAATTGTCGAAAACGCAGATTACTTTTAAAGTCTTACTCGTATAAAAAAGATGATTAAGGTCTTTTTTACTTTAAACGAAGCAAGGAATACAGACAAACAAGTTAAAAGCTTATTATTTGTTAATTGCATTAGTTGGACAACAATTCGTCGGTTATTTAAAAAAAAACATTTTATTCGTCCACAATTCATTTTATTGCATTCCTTGCACCGTTTTAAGAGGAAAACTTTATTTGATGTTTTCCCCTAGAAGCAATAGATTGGAAAAAGTACGTCGAAATCATTTTCGATACAGTTTCCACGCAGATTACTTTAAAAGTCTTGCTTCTACAAATAAGTTGATCTCGACCTTTCTTACTGTGAACTATGCCAGGAAAAAAGAAAAGTAAGTCAAACGTTATTAACTTGTATGTGGTATAAGGTGCTTCGGCGAATGACGGCTTATGACTTTTTTCTTTTTATTGGGTTAACGTTTCGCCCTGATCAGGGCCTCTTCAGAACCATTTATTTTCAATATTCTAAAATCTATGTACAGACAAAAAAAATATATAAAATAATATTTTGTACCAAAAAAAATAAATACATAGATTGTACATAGATTTAGAAGTACTAAAAGAAAGGGGGCTTACCAGACATTCCGGGGCAAGATAGCAGTTCCCAGAAATTTGGTACCGCTAAAATCAGGGCTGCATAGTATACCCAAAAAATATCTAATATTTTCGGTCGTCGAATAAATCTCGGAGCGTTTGAATACTGGTGGAATTAAATAAAAAATGAAAAGCAAGAGAGGAGTTTTCATTTTTTTTGCGTGAACGCATAATTTTTCTGCGATAAATAATATGACTAATGTCGACGATGTTAATATTAATCTTTATGGAATATTTTTCTATTGTTTTTTCCTGTATTTTTGCAAAAAGGATCTTGCGGTTGACAAATAAATAATAATAATAAAATTGTAGTTAGATCGTAGACGAACGTAAGGACATAAAAATGTCAAGCATCAGTGAAATTTAACGTTTCCGCGTTTCTTCCTGTACGATTTTTTTTTTTTGAACTTCTATTATCGACCTTACAAATCGATTTCTGTGCGATAAGCTATCCAGTTTATTTTGGAACAGAAGTAACTACACATTACGAGGAGCATTGTCGATAACCAAAAAAATGAAAGAAAAAAAAAAAAAAAAAATTGTAAATCTAAGAATCACGCCTGATTTCCAGATTTACGATTTTTCTTTTTTATGCCCATTATGCTTCGGACAATCATTTTTTTAACTTACAGAATCGTTTACATTTTTTTGCGATAATTACACTGAAAAAAAATTTAATTGATTCAATAAATCCATCGTTTGCGGGCTGCCAAAATCAAGTGGTATCAACTTAATTTGAATTCTAATTCCTCCAATTCCATACGAGATCCAAACAATAACTCTAAAATAAGCAAAATAATATTTTATTATTTCAATGTTGAAAGGGATTGAATGAATAAGAACTAAAGTTAATTCAAAAATACTTCTTTTTGGCAGCCCGCAAACGATGGATTTATTGAATCAATGACATTTTTTTTCAGTGTAGTTCAATGTATCTTGGAGAATAAAATCTGGATACTCGGAAAATGGGTATACCATCGGTGCCAGGATACTTTTTTTTTCAGGTGCGTTAAAACGCACCTGATGACGCGCGAAGACGCATCCTTGTAGCGTCCCTATCTCCCTACCATGCCACTCTTCAGCCCTCTCCGACGCTACACGAGGACGTGGGAGCCACTGCGTTGAGGAGCACAGCCGGTGAAAGGCCGCAGCCAATAAGATTTGAGAGTTCCCAAGCGCGCGCTTCGCTGGGTGTCTAGTTTCACCTGAACCTCACTGTATAAGGTGGTATATATACCAGCACCAGGAGCTGCGTTTAAATTCGTCATCAAGAACTCTTGTTCTTCCACATTTATCGGATTATCATCCATCGGTATGCGCTGTTGTTCGTCAAATAGGAACACTACAAGTATTATATTCAATTATAATTAGAATTCGACCTGAAAAGCAATTGAATAAACATGAATTTTTCGTCTTTAATAAACCTCTTGATAAGTGCAGCCTCCTCATATTGGCAATCAATGTGAGGAACTCCTCAACGTCCAATCTAAAAACGGGTAACGCAAATATGAATGAAGAGAAGCGTGCTGTTGACTTACAGCAGCACGCGATAATTCTATTTAGTAAATCGCGGTGGTAAATGACACATCAATTTTACCGATTTATTGCGAATTCAAGTTCATATCTGTGGATAGCCGCATCTGTCAATTGGAGATCTAGAGGCCTCCAATTCCTATGACGACCTCCAGTTGATAAGCCGCGATACTCGGCTACGGCTGTCTCAATGACATTAGAGAGTTTGGCTGGAAATTTCAGATGGTTTCAGAAGTATAATACAAAAATCGATCGTTGCCTGTACATTGTCCCCGGCATAACTTGCGATTTACATAAGTTATAGCCTGGACGGAATGTGCACTATTCTGTCAACATCATGCGCAAACCGATCTGTGGTATGTATGCAAAGATGCTGAAAAATACCCCAAGTGACTCGAAATTACTAGATGATACTTTAACCATTCACTGATCTACACTTTCCCCCCACTCTGCGGTTATGCGAGCGATCGTTCGAGCCTATTCTTCTCAAAGTGTGACGATTTGAGACGATGATCAGTAAATTGGTTAAGATTTTATAAGTAACCCATAATATTTCGTATATCTACCCATATATGACATTGACGCAAGCGGATCACTCACAGAGTGACCCCCAAATTCTAAACGAATTCAATGTCAAAGTTGTAAGGAAGAATCATTTGTATACTGACTCATCATCTTCCAAATTCCTTGATGAACCCCAACACGTTTGGCTGCATGCAGGTGAAAATTCTCACAAGTATTATTTGTCCGTACTGGGTTCTTATAGACAGACAAGACGTCTCTCAATGGAACCCAGTACGTCCTCAAATATGCACCAAATGTCTGCAAATTCACTTGATTTTCTCTATCAATGAGGGTCGTGATGTGCTGGGCTTAGCAAGAGCATAGCATTTCTCTAAAATGTATTCGCAGTTTTGAATTCTGAGAACCTCCCATTTTTTCACGATTGCCTATGAAAATATAACATGCATACAATCATCGCAGCATATTTCGAGCAGATAGGTAGAAGCGTCTTACAGCCTTATAATGAAATAAGCATCCACAAACTCTTGCGTTGGGAAAGTTAGCCTTGAAGCTCTTAATTTGGGCTGCTTCAAAGTCACCGATGATCGTTGTGACATTTTCGGTTAATGAAGGTATAATTTCTAATACTTTCTCCCAGATGGCATTGTACATCGCGGTAGTTTGCGAAGATGCAAAAACAACAATGGCTGGAAATCCCTAATAGAATATTTTCTTAGTATATTGTGATACGAGTACCTTGAGTATATCCTTCATGAATGGGAAACTTCGTATACAAAAATATACTATAATGAAACCTACAGCATCCAGTTTCCTAAAGTGAATGGTGTACACTTGTTGAAACCCGGGAATCCGTGATTTGATCTAGTTTGATAAAAAAAGACCAAGTGAATGCCCGAGAAGTGTATATTGTGTAACAGTTTCCACGGGATTATCGACTCGCGTCAAATGATAGCGTCTTAAGGTGAAGGCGATTTTTTTTCGTTTTATAAAACGTCGCTATGTTTATGAACTCTAATGAGAGACTAATCAGCGACTGAGGGGTACGGTGTGTTGGAAAACAACGCACATGCAATTTATTTTTACAGTGGTGCGAGCATCAGTCGGACGGGATCTGGTCTTGAATCCAGAACCACTGGATTATGAGCCCATCGCCTTACCGACTGCGCTACCGTAGGCCTCGATGTAAAGGCAAATGATGATCGAAAAGCGAGAACATAATTGGCCTTTGATACATCCATAAGATTCGACATGGACCGGCCTGAATGAATTTTCGATATTTATTAATCCGTACTTTAAAGGTTCCATCCGCAAGTAGCTGTTTGCATGATGACAACGGTTGACGCATGTCTTCGTGCATCATTATTACTCCACTGGAAACGTCAGTGGCGCGTAATGTCCCCTTGTACAAATGCCTCAAAGGAGGGTACTCTTGGAGCATATCTCCGAATTCCACTAAGTTGGCCGGGGTAGGTGGAACATTTTCTTTTCTGACCTTCTCCATTTTTTGTTTGTAAACGGTATAATACGACAAATTGTCAGCAATCGGTCGATACCTTTGAAAGAAGGTATTGAAAAAAATTTCATAATAATAAATAAGGACATATACTATTATAGTTGTATGATCATAAGAATAATCGAACAAAGATTGAGAAATTTTGAGAGACTCACAAAAGACTGATAGCCGCTACGACTGCGAGACGGTGAGACTGGAAAACATGACTTACTCTTCTTTAGCTTTGACAAGATCGAAAATGGCTTTTGGGTCCTTCCATGTCAATGCTAATCGCAGTACTTCGGCCTTGAAGTTTTCGCGCAATGGTAAATGATGATCTGCAGGATGGTCGTGACGACCACTAAGTGTGATGGGCTGATTTGCAAGATCATCTAGCGAATTCACGTAAATCACCGCCCCACATTCTTCTTTGTTTCGTAGTTGACAGCGAAAAATGGTTCCACTGCCTCTTTTATCGTGATGATACACATACCCTTGATAAAAATATCTGATGGTATCGTTCTGTTTCCCGAGTAACCGTTGCATTCTGTACTGTAATATTAAGCATTTCTGAGAAAATGTTTCTCAGCACGGTGCGACCGTTGAGTTGAAATAATCGATGGTGAGTTGTATCTCATTTCTTACATTCATCAGATTTATTCATATGTTCAATTGGAAGTAAAAATTAATATCCATTTGGAAAAAAAAATCTTATCGTGAAATAATAGTTCATGGACCACGTATTTTGTTATGATCTTTCTTGAGCTAAGGTAAGTCTTAAATCGTTATTAAATTGACTCCTTAATCACTTTTAAACAATTTGATGGTATTTTTTCTACAAAAAATAAAATGAATTCAGAGGCAACCCAGCAAGCAATCCATAAAATCAACAAGAAGCACGAAGATGAGCTTAAGGTCATTAAATATGGTTATCAAGATCAATACAAGGCTCTCCAGCTCCAATGTCTAAGAAGAAGAATACCCATTGTATCGCATCAGTTCGATTACCAGGTAAATTATTGATAACTCATAAATGATTTCTTATAAAGGTTGGAGTCATGGTTATTTCTTATAAACCATGACTCAGAAGATTTTTGCATCTGCAAATTTCATACTTTGACCGGTTGTAATTAAATAATGTAACCCGGAGGTAAAAAAAAATCCAAAGACTGACTTTTGCGTTTTGCTATTATCTTCAGGCTCTTTTTAAAGTTTTTTTTTTTTGATGATCGTTAAAAACTGGCTGTCATTTTTGCTTTCTCGTAGAGGAAGCTTTGTTTTCGTGGGAAAAATTGTGTGTGTGTCCCGTGTGGAAATCTGTTGGGGATAAACTGCTTTGAACCTAGCGTCTAGCTAGTTTTTTCTATGAAGTTTTTCTGTAGTGGGACTAGACATAATCTAGCCAGAATGCACTAATAGATAGCATAGCTATCTAGGATCTATCTAGCTTTCATGGCACAGCTTACCTGGCCAGAGGCTAGACAGAATATATCTTGCATACACGTATAGATTCCCAGACCATCTAGGATCTATCTAGCTTTCATGACACAGCTTACCTGACCAGAGGCTAGACATAACATGAGCCCAATTTATTTTTGTTAAATAGTTAGCAATTAACAAGTACACGAATTTGGTATTGATAACTAGCTAAAAACTACCAAGTACTCCGATTTTGGTATCGTTAGCTAGTTACCAACTACCAAGTCCTCGAATTCGGTATTTTTAATTTTCTACCAAACAACAAAACCAAATTTAGCTGTTGTTAAATTTTACCAAATACCAAAAATTTAATTTTGTCTTGGCAGCTACGAAAAGTCATATGTGCGAAAACAAGAGCGTGCAAAAAAATTGAGACCCACTATGCATGGCATGGTTATTAAATAAATTTATTATTATTAAATACTAGAGACATAGTGGGTCGCGCGCTCCCATTGCAATTATCTGAGCCAGGTGGGCCATTTGTTGCCATAAGGGCTGGGGGACTTACAATAATCTGGCCATGAAAATTAATTTTTTTTTATGTTTTGAAATTTTTTAAATTTTGAAAAAAAAATCAAATCAAATCAAATTTGAAATTTTGAAAATTTTGAGAATTTAAAATTTTTTTTAAATTTTGAGAATTTTGAAAATTTTGAAAACTGTGAACGGCGTTTGCATTTTGAATATTTCGGTCTCAATTATAAAAATGAATGTAGTCTTGACGTCTTTTTACCGTAAACATACTTCAAATATACAATGAGAATATAAGACTTTCAAGATGTCAATGGCCGAGTGGGCGAAGGCACCGAACTACCACGCAGACGATCCAGGTTCGATTCCCATTCACGGCAAAAAAAATTTCAGCGATTAACATGTACTAATTAACAAAATAACTCCGAATGTTCAATTGGAAGTCCAAAGTAAACCGTATTCAATTAGCGGAATTTATAATAATAATTTAAATAAATTATAATTATAATTATAATTAATACAAATTTAATAATTATAATTTATAATATATAATTGTTGGTTTTTTTTTCTTTCCATATATAATACATATATCCTGAAGTATAACTAGCTAAGTTTACTGGGCGAATTAATAGAATCTTAAACAGATTTTAGACAGTTTTTCTGTACAACGACTAGACAGTGAGAAATTACATATAGCACTCGGAGTTGGAATTTCCACACGCGGTGTGTGTGTGAAAATTTGGCACACTTGCGCGGCTGGTATACGCTATTGCTTCTGATAATTTTAAAAAAATCCAAAAATATATTCAAATTTGATGTAACTTTGCAATTTTTGAAAAATGTCGGATTTTTTTAATTTTTTTATTAGGAAAGTACTGTGGAATGCCTCATAAATCAATTGCCGTGCGTTAGTCTCACAAGAAATCGAAAATGACTCGGCCGATTTGAATAGTTTTCTTTTTGTTTTTTTTTACCTCAATACGGGGGTGTTTTAGGAAAAAAAAAATTGGCAAAACCCAAAGGATCAGCCGAAAAATCGAAAAAAATCAAAATTGCTAATTTTGTATGAGAATTGTCGCAAAAACTCGAAAATGACGGGCGATTTGAATAATTATTTTTTGTTTTCTTCGCCTCAATACGAAAGTGATTTAGGAAAAAAGAAAATTTAGAAAACCCAAAGGATCAGCCGAAAAATCGAAAAAATCAAAATTATATCTGACTAAATTGAGAAATTAAAATTTCTAAAGAATACTGGGATACTTCTTCACCAGTCATAACTACAAATGGACATTTTTTTTACTGATTTTATTAATAGGTAAAAAAAATTAATATTTTCATACAAAACATGAAAAAATATGGAGAGATGTGAAAAATAGTTTAGGATTTTTTACTTGAATTAATTATTAATTAATTTCTGGCTTTCACAGAGCTTGAAGAAGAGGCAAAGAGCTAGCTTGTACCTGATCACCGAGAGTTCTTCGCCGAGAGTTCTTCACCGAGAATTCTTCAGCTCAGCTCAGCTCAGCAAGGCGTTGCGTCTGTCCAACAACGATTCTTTCTTCAATCTTCAATATTTTCGAAAATTACCGCTGCACCCGAAATGAATGACAAGGAATGACAGGCAACCAGCTGACAGGCAATTGCTGATGTTCGCTGACGTACGACTTGAATATATCGTTGATCGAAAATATTGGAATTTCGAAGTTACAGATATTATATCCGGAAGTCTGGGTAAAAATTGTCCTAAATCAGAGTAATGATGGTATTTTCCCCTATAGGTGTTTCTTGTAATAAATGTTGAATAAATTTATAACTTTATAACTAATAAATAAAAATTAATTTGTGTGCACGATATTTTGTGCACGATATTGTGTGCACGATATTGTGTGCACGATATTGTGTGCACGATATTTTGTGTACGATGTTTGGGCCGTTTATTATTGAGAAGATGCCAAAGATGTGTAAAACGAGAATTCATTTGTGATGTGCAAGAAAAAACTGTGTACATCTTTATTGAAAAAATTATTTCATGTAAAAAATATTTGTGATAAACAAATTTTTTTTTCCAATGTGTACAACGTTTCATACACAAATTATCCATTGTGCATGAAACTTTTTCACTGAGTATTCATTTTAATATCAATGTGTACATTTGAATCTTTCATGTGCACGTTTTATTGGATTTTTCCAAATGTGCACAAACCTCACCGTGTACAATTCTTATGTGCATGAATCATACCCTGTCCCTTTTTCGATCACTCCTTCTTTTCAGGTATTAGACTAAATCTCCTTATAAGGATCGCAACAGTAGATCGCGCGAGGATGCTTTGTATTTGGGGGCGGAGAATAAATGGCATGATTTTGCGGGCGCTATCCGCGGTGTTCATTATTTCGCCTAGCGACCGAGCTCCCGTTCGTCCACCCGTACTTCCAAGAAGATGTCGTCTCAAGGCCGTTAGCCCCCTACTTCGATTGCTTGGTCAGTAACTAGCATCTTCGTGAACTCTTTAATTCTAACTCGCTCTTTGCATCGCCGAAGCTACCGTTTCCTGGAATTCTTAATATAGATCTCTGGAGTCTCGAGCGTCTCTATTCCAACCAACGAATTGAACAGCCTGTTGCTGATATAAAACACGCTTTGGTTACCAATATCCCTGCAGCTTAGTACTTTACATGAAAATATTCGTTACGTTTATTACGTGTCGCGTTAATCAACTACATTATTTTTATAATTACTAAATTTCTCTGCATGTATTACGACAAAATAACTAAATACGAGGTTTTCGTTAGTATAATTCAATACGACGTTTTTTGATCATGATCCCAATATAATTATTGGAGGTGATTTTGAATTAATAATGGTAATAATTCTTGTTGTTATTTTGTCGTAATTATGTGTTATTGTTTATAGTTACAAATCATTATAGTGTTGCAGAATAGCTTTCGTTAATATATTTTCCTAAGTCTTTTTACCTGGCGACTAAATTCGCATTACGCCTATATAATATTTGGTCCCGTGATTTACAAATTCCAAGGTTTTAATTACCTTGTTTCCGTATAATTAACTTTTATTATTTCGTTATGAATGTATTTTTGTCAAATTTTATTTAGCATATATTTTGTGTTTTTAATCCTTATTCATCATGTCGAACTGTTCTCTCTCTCTCTCTCTCTCTCTCTCTCTCTCTCTCTCTCTCTCTCCTTCTCTCTAGTGTTTCTTCGGTGTATCTTCTGTTTTGAATCGCGAGCTGTAGCAGCTTTAACGGAGAGAACTAAATCCGTGACCTTGATTTAGACATCTACGTGACCATCTATATTTATAGGGGTTTCGTTTCGATCTCGATATAAGGTCGCAATTGTTTTTATAATTACTAAGTTTCTCTGTATGCATTACGACAAAAGAAATAAATACAAGATTTTCGTTAATATAATCCAATACGAAGTTTTCTGATCACGATCCCAATATAACTAGTGGAAGTGATTTTGAATTAAGAATGGTCGCAATTCTTGTTGTTATTTTGTCGTACTTAAGTGTTATTATTTTATCATTATGAACCATTATGGTTTTTGTAGAATAACTTTTGTTAATATAATTTTCCTAAGTCTTTAACGTGTTATGCCCGCAGGGGGGTTAATTTAACATATATTTTATTTATTGGGATCGTTTGCCAATAAAGAGTTGGACTCAAGTAAATAACATAAAATTAAGAAGATTTATTTAAACAGATAGCAATATAGTGTTTTACAATATCGAGCTCGTCTCGATTCTGTTACTTATGGGCGAGTCTGACCCAAGACCGACTGGTCACTTTGATGTTTGATTGAAGACTAAACTTATTCCCGATTAATTTCCAGCAATTTGCCTAAAATCGGTGCGTGTGCATTTATTGCTTCCGCGTACATTGCTTCATCGAACGATACCGACTCTGCGCTGAGTCAAAGCGCGAGCTCTTTCAAAATCGTTCGATTGCCCAATTGCTCCAAAAACGTCTGACGAGTAAACGTGGTTTCGTATTTCTAACTCGCTCCGTGGCGAAGCTTAAGCGGTGCACTGAACATGTTCGGTCAACGACCGAACAATTTCCTTAAATAATTCTGGGCACAACAAACGTGGTGACCTAAATCCGCATTACGCCTTTATAATATTTGGTCTCGTGATTTACAAATTCCAAGGTTTAATTACCTCGTTTCTGCATAATTAACTTTTATTATTTCGTTATAATTGTATTTATTGTCAAATTTTACTTAGCATATTTTTCGTGTTTTTAATCCTTTTTCATTATGACAAAATATTTCTCTCTCTCTAGTGTTTCTTTGGTTTATATTTTCTTCCGAGTCTCGATTTGTAACAGCATTAACGAAAAGAACGGAATCTGCGACCTTTAATAATTTGATTTAGACATCTACGTGACCATCAGCATTTATTGGGATTTCGTTTCGATCTCGATACAAGGTCGCAAGTATTTCCCACAATGGATCTTTGATGCCTAACGGCAGTCGGTAATTTCTCTTGATTAGTAATGAGAAGCCGTTCTTTAATTTTAAGAGGGCGTGGAGGAAGATTTCTTAAAGCAACATAGTTACTCCAGGGGTACCCATTTGAGTGGGGAATCTGTCCTGCCAACTCCGGGTCCCCTCTTTATCTAGCCGGTAAGACAGTATTTATGCCAGTCCGTTGTAACGGATTCTGATACGCGAGCCGCGAGCGCGCCGCACGCGCAGCACCTCCGCGAGACCGGGCGCGTAAATTCAAATCGAAAAAGCAGAGAGAACGAGAGACAAATATAGTGGCTTGGGCGAGCTGACTACTGATAAAGTATAAAACATGATTAATTGTAAATGCGGCATTATGAACATTATTTGTAATATATAAATATTATTAGATATACGAATATACCAGTATTTTCCCACGTACGCCAAGCGGAAATGCCGCGCTGCGAAGAAACGTGCTAGACATAAAAAAATCTGCCTACGCTCCTTGTACAACAATAAAGAAACGCACTAGAGTCTGCTTTCCTAAGTCGAGTCGTGACGATTCAAGTGTCCTTCATATGGGCCCAGAATGTGAATCCCTTAAAAGAGCGTCTTTGCTAGACGCACAGATAGTAAAATGTAAATTGTAGAAAGTCGAGACATCCTTAGTTCTAACGTACAAGGCGAGCTCCGTCGCCAGACACTCCAAAGGGCCAACCGTACTTCGACGGTGGGCCATGTGGTGTCCAAATTGCAGCCAAGGAACAATAGCCACATTCTAGCTCAGGGGTGACGCGGACGCTTGACGCAAGCGTCTCGCACGCTCGCGCGTGGGAGCAAGTGTTCGCGTCGAACTGAGGGTTGATTGGCTAAGGGTGGGCCCGTGGGGCGTAACTCCTGGCCCACCAGCAGCCCGCGAGCCTAGAGTTAACACGGAGAGAGGTCAGATTCTTGAGACTAGTCGAGCGCGACGGAACTGTCTTCGAGAAAACTATAGTTATTATTTGCACTAAGAAAATTTAAAGTTTATAAATTCCTTGAATAAATAGAGTGTTCGAGTTCGTGTTTAATTCCGAGTTACAATTGTGTTTTTTCCCCAACTAATTTCGAATACAGGTTAGCCCGGACGAGGTGAGCTTCAGCTCTTCGACGTGGATTGGACATCGGTGGTAACCACTCTCGTGCTGGTCAGAATTCGGACGTTCGAATTCTCGCGCCGAAAATAGACCGAAAGCGTTACATAAAATTTTTGGTGACAGCGGTGGGATTCCACTAACTCGTCGCGGGAAGAATTGTGAAGAGACAGGCAGTGAATGTGTAGAACTACGTCAACATTTTTGAAATCGTGAGCTCGCGAGTAGCAGTTTGAACTCGAGGTTTAAAGTGCAGTGCGGTACTTCGAGGCTTTCCTAGCTCTCTGTCTGAGTGGACCGAGTAGCTCGGATCAGGAGTGCGGAATCCGAGAGGGAAACATGCACGTCATTGCATTCCGCGAACCTTGGAGTCCCGTAATCAGCAGAACGCCATAGCCTTTCCTCGCGGGGTTTCCCCCCGTGGTTTACCCAAGAGGACCGAGGGCAGAAATATTCTGCCGAGGCTAAAACGGTGCGAGGGCCACGGGCAAATTTAAGAGAGGCACCCCTTGCTCACCGTAGGCGCAGCGGAGGACTTGGGCGCAGAAGAGGCGAGCGAGATCGGACCGTCGACCGGACGTCAACCAGGCGAAGGACCCAGGTCAACGGGAGCCCAGCAGCCAGCGGACAATCAACGAAGGACGACGATACCGAAGAGGCTTAATAAAAATAAAACAAATAAAAAATTGTGAAATTTGGTGCAAGGACTGTGACACAAAACGAATTTTAGTGTGTGCTATAATTTAAGTGCTTTAAACGAAATAATTAGCCAGTCATCAGAGAACATCCGTTTGGTAAGTCAGCCGCCCTAATATTGTAAATTGATCTCTCTGCTCATCGTGAAATAACGCGTAAAAGTACAATTAATAATAGTTTTGATTCGAGTCTCCGTTAAAAATGGATAATTTTAATGCCGCACTCGAAACATCCGTTTTAACTGACCAAGAAATAATCATATCGGGAAATCGCGAAATCGGAGACACTCGCGAATCGGATACATCGGGAATCGATGTTAGGACAGATAGTAGTATCAGAGACTCTGACTTGCTGCACAATTACGCGCGGACCTCGGGAACTAGGTCAGAAACATTAGTAACGCGTTCGTGCATCACCGAAGTAACGATGAGTGGACTTCGGAGCGGGGCAACGCTCGCACCTCGCGACTCCGAAAATGAGAGTTCGAGGCACATCCCTTTTAAGGCCGCTCTCGAATTCGTCCCAAAATCATTCGATGGCTACAACATGCCGGTCTCGAAATTTATCCGCGATTGTTTGTTCGCCCACGATTCGATTGACCCTCGCGAAAGAAACCATCTCTTCTGGATGGTTAGGACTAGGGTAGTTGGAAGCGCGGAAGATTCGCTACAGGACCGGGATATTACGACGCTGGAAGCGTTGTTAAAACACTTGAAAAAGACCTATACCGAACACCGAAATATAAGCCATCTAAATGCTATGCTCGCAATGGTTGCCCAGCGTAATACGGAGTCCGCGTTAGACTACGGAATTCGCGTTAACGAAATTTTAAAAAGGATCATTGAGGCGATCGAGGAAAGAAATCCCGCAGATGTAGCCTACGGTATGGTCGTGTCGGCTCGCGATACGGCACGCGAGAACTTCGTAATGGGGTTAAAGCGGGAAGTAGCATTGCGGGTACGTGTAGAACGCCCAAAAACGCTCCAAGACGCTATGATTGTTGCCCGCACCGCCGAGTGGGAAGTAGAGCACGAAAATAGTTTAATCCGGACAGAAAGTGATAGGGATCGTACAAATAACTTTTAAAATTTTAACTCTCCGCGAAACACGATGCACGACAATATATCAATTCATGGTCGAGACCGTGGAAGGGTATATCTTTACAAGGGTGGTCAGGCCGGACCGGGATCGGGTAAGCGCACCGCCGATGCACTTAGCGTGTGCAACAACTGTGGGGAAGACAGCCACCACGAGCGCGGCTGCTTGCGCCCTGCGAGAGTGCGGACAGTCACGTGTTACACCTGCCAACAGGATGGACACTACGCTCGCGATTGTACTGCCACGGGACAATAGGGCCGTTCGATAATCTGTTTTAAATTCGGTATGGAAAGACACTTTGCCAAGAATTGCAGGAAATCTAGACAATAAAAATAGTAATTTTTAATAAAAATAGTTCACAAATAAAAAATGTAAATTTTGTAAAAACCGGCCACTCCTACGATGAGTGCTAGGAACGTCTCGCGCAAGTCCAAACATGTCGAAAAGAGTCGCGTTAAAATGAAAGCGTGGGACAAGGAAAATTCGCCAGTCGTATCAAATTGTAACAAAAATATATATATAAATTTTGTTCGGGCAAATTTGCTGTAAATATGGGGGCAAAATTAAACCTAATTAATACGAAAATGGCTCGTCCTAGTAACACAATCAACTCTCACGTTGAATACCATATTTTGGGTTATAAATTCACATTGCGCAGCAATAAATATTACACTTAGTCAATGGAAAATAAAGCTACAAGAATACGATCATGAGACTCAGTACAAACCGGGAAAAGTAAACGCTAACGCAGACGCTCTCTCTCTCGAAATCCTATAGACGAGCTAACACCCGCCCCTGACGTAAATGACGGCCGCCAGGTTCTGAGTGTGCATACTCATTTACCGGACGACGGTTATTCTACGGAAGAGGACGACCCTTACCACGAATATCCCATCGAGAGAGTTTTCCTAAGCAGATTCAATGATGTGGAGTCAGGTTACGAGACAGAGAATACCGAGATTGACAGCGATGCTAACGAAAATAACGAGACAGATAACGAACAGACGAACGTGATCAGAAGAATCGAAGAAGCATTTAAAGAGAGTGGCGAATCCACTGTAAGAGAGGTCGAGGGAGTATTGGTAGCCGAACCTTGTCGATGGTGCAATCCCATTCGATCCAAGGCAGAGGTGAGAAATGAAGAGGTCGAGGGAGTATTGGTAGCCGAACCTTGTCGATGGTGCAATCCCATTCGATCCAAGGCAGAGGTGAGAAATGAAGAGGTCGAGGGAGTATTGGTAGCCGAACCTTGTCGATGGTGCAATCCCATACGATCCAAGGCAGAGGTGAGAAACGAAGAGGTCGAGGGAGTATTAGTAGCCGAACCTTGTCGATGGTGCAATCCCATACGATCCAAGGCAGAGGTGAGAACTGTGGTCGACAAAGGGCGGGAGTGCAACCCTCCTTGCCCTGAGTCGCCGGGCCATACTGTGCAGCGGTGCAATCCCGCTCGTCACAAGGTCGAGAGAAAAAAAATGTAAAAATGCTGAGAATAAAAAGGCAACTAAGGTGAGTTGCCACGATCACGATTCAGACAATAGTGAGGAACTAAGCGATGACGAACAATCACAAATGACAGGTATGCGAATAACAATCCCTAACAGACGAACGGACAAACCTGACGTACTCCACCCACAAAAGAGACTCTGCTTAGGAAATAGAGAGTATTCTATGGTATTGCCTGCGCAAGAAGGAACTAGTACTGACGAAAATCCCGTAAACAAGACATTGTTTCAGACAAGTAGAGACAAATTGTGGATTCATAACGGCCACCTACTGAATTTCATCTCGTGTGATTGTAATTTAACTACGCCCGTTGGACGCGACCTTCTCAATAATTCTATGTTCAAACTCGAGGAGCTGGAAGTTGAGAAACCAGTACTAGGTCAAGTCATATACACAAGAAAGGAAAGACAGCACATTTTCCACCTCTTCATAAAAGAAAAATATGATGACGAATTTCACGTGAAAAATCTAGAATCCGCTGTAGATACGTTACGCGACGCAATGAAAACAATGAAATTCAAATCCTTCAGCCTGTCCAGAGAGGGGAACGGTTTCGATAAAGCCCCGTGGAGTGTAATCGAGAGAGTATTTACATCCCATTTCTCAAGCAAAGATTATACAATCACCGTATGCACGGGCGAAGTAGAAATTCCCGCAGAAGCACACCGCACGCGAATAATCGAGGAATGCCACGATTCTACTGTCGGAGGGCACAAGGGCGAAACGAAAACGTACGAAAGGGTTCGCGAAAGATATTTTTGGCCGCGAATGAAAGACGATATTCATAGGTACATTCGAACTTGCAATTCGTGTCAGAAAAAGAAACTCGTTCGCGAAAAAACGAGACAACCAATGCAAGTTACAGATACGCCAAACAGAGTTTTCGAAAAAATTCAGGTCGATATCGTAGGCCCACTACCAGTGACTGACGTCGGAAATCGATATATCCTTACATGGCAAGATTGCCTTAGCAAATACTCCGGCGCGATCCCTCTAAGTAACATCGAGACCACCTCAGTAGCACTTGCTATCGCGGACAATTTTATCTGTTACTTCGGTTGCCCAGAATCAATACAAACAGACCAAGGAAGCCAATTCCTCAGCAATATTATGAACACCTTCGCGAAAATATTTAAAATTCGACAATTTAAATCAACCGCTTTCCATCCTCAGTCACTGGGTGCGCTCGAAAGAAGCCACCATACATTTATCGAATATCTATGGCACTACTGCGAAAAGTGCAACTGGGATCTGTGGTTGTCCTATAGCATATTTTCGTTTAATACATCGGTCCACGAATCAACGGGAGTAACACCCCACGAAGTTGTTTTCGGACGAAAAGCTCGAATACCTTCCGAATTCACAGATGAAAAGGTTCCGCGAACATTCATACAAATAGTCGACGAAACGCTAAATCGATTGATCGAAACCGAGTCGATGGTAGTAGCCCGTTTAGAAGCGGCAAAGCGCCGGTGCAAGAAATTTTACGATCGGAAACTAAACGAACAAAATTTTGAGGTAGGTCAAAGTGTTTATCTCATGAAGGAACCGCGTAACGATAAATTCGAAGATCATTACACCGGACCATACGTAATAAATAAAATCCTAAACGATTTAAATGTCGAGCTACAAACCGGGCCAAACAGCGTTAAAATCGTTCATATTAATAAATTGAAACACGCCTTCTTACGATTTGAAAACCTTCACCAAACATCCCAGGGTACATCTCGAAAAGCCGCTTCATAGGAAGCGCCTTTTTGTTTAACGGGGTAAGTGTAACGGATTCTGATACGCGATCCGCGAGCGCGCCGCACGCGCAGCACCTCCGCGAGACCGGGCGCGTAAATTCAAATCGAAAAAGCAGAGAGAACGAGAGACAAATATAGTGGCTTGGGCGAACTGACTACTGATAAAGTATAAAACATGATTAATTGTAAATGCGGCATTATGAACATTATTTGTAATATATAAATATTATTAGATATACGAATATACCAGTATTTTCCCACGTACGCCAAGCGGAAATGCCGCGCTGCGAAGAAACGTGCTAGACATAAAAGAATCTGCCTACGCTCCTTGTACAACAATAAAGAAACGCACTAGAGTCTGCTTTCCTAAGTCGAGTCGTGACGATTCAAGTGTCCTTCATATGGGCCCAGAATTTGAATCCCTTAAAAGAGCGTCTTTGCTAGACGCACAGATAGTAAAATGTAAATTGTAGAAAGTCGGTACATCCTTAGTTCTAACGTACAAGGCGAGCTCCGTCGCCAGACACTCCAAAGGGCCAACCGTACTTCGACGGTGGGCCATGTGGTGTCCAAATTGCAGCCAAGGAATAATAGCCACTTTCTAGCTCAGGGGTGACGCGGACGCTTGACGCAAGCGTCTCGCACGCTCGCGCGTGGGAGCAAGCGTTCGCGTCGAACTGAGGGTTGATTGGCTAAGGGTGGGCCCGTGGGGCGTAACTCCTGGCCCACCAGCAGCCCGCGAGCCTAGAGTTAACACGGAGAGAGGTCAGATTCTTGAGACTAGTCGAGCGAGACGGAACTGTCTTCGAGAAAACTATAGTTATTATTTGCACTAAGAAAATTTAAAGTTTATAAATTCCTTGAATAAATAGAGTGTTCGAGTTCGTGTTTAATTCCGAGTTACAATTGTGTTTTTTCCCCAACTAATTTCGAATACAGGTCAGCCCGGACGAGGTGAGCTTCAGCTCTTCGACGTGGATTGGACATCGGTGGTAACCACTCTCGTGCTGGTCAGAATTCGGACGTTCGAATTCTCGCGCCGAAAATAGACCGAAAGCGTTACACCCAGGGTACTGACACTCCGCTGCTCTGCTCTATGCTAACTGTGTATTTCTTATTTGGCACGCCAACGCCGACGCTCATTGGCTGAGAGCGAATCGGGTACGCTTATGTTCGCCAACGTTACACGACCAAAACCGCCGTTGCCGGCGTTAACATTTTCGAAGTTGGCTACGGTCTCAGTAGTGGGGGCTGACGAAGATAGATATATCAACTGTCTTTGTTACTCCAACGGTGCATGCGTATAATATACATTATACACATAAACTGAAGGGCCGGCTCAGACTAGCTGCAATAATAGAATTTATATTAACAGAAAAATGCAAACCCTCGTATAAACAGCTAAAAAGAACGGGGTATCAAAGCGAAAAAAAATCTATCAAGTGAAACGAAATAAATAAACCAAAATATAACGTTTAACAACTGACTTCACAACTTAAATATCAAAAATACTATGCCATCACTCAAGTTCAAAATAGAAAATAACGGATTTTTACAGATGTCTTTTCTTAACAATATATTACTGATTTTAACTATTTATTAATTCAAAAGTACAAGGTAAAAACGTATTTTTTCGATTGCTTTTACGATTGCTTTTACAAAGCTACCTCTATGAGGAAGTATGTTATTCAATTTTTGGCTTCCTCATAAAGGAAGCTTTGTAAAACTCGAAAAATAATGAGGAAGCAATGTGCAAGGTTCTACTTTGCATCCTTGTTTTAATTAGATAAATATACATGTTGTGGATACGCTTTTTCTATTTCGTTATTACGTTATTTCTTGATTAGAGCGTTTCCGAAAGTGAATGTGATAATGTATGTTTTTAAAAATAATTCAACATTCCATAAAATCAAAAATTTCATACCGTTCGTCACTAAATTATACATATATAATGGCTGAATATTGTTTCATTTATATACAAAATTTGAGCTCGCTATCTTACGTTTTGCAAAAGTTACAATAGAGCGATAATGTCAATTTTTTTTTAAATTCAAAACATCATAAAATTGTAACGTTGAACCGATCCTAACTAAATTCAATAGCGATCACCGGCGTATGAACGCTCACATTCATACCAATTTTAAGATCAATATCTCGAAAATTGAAAGAGTTATCGCGTAGACATATTTCAAAAAATTAAAAAACGCGTAATAATTTAACGATGAAGTTGATTTTAACAAAAATCTGTATGAACGATGAGGCTTGATCCCTCTATCTATGGTCCAAATTTCAGCTTGATATCTCAAGGCATTCCCGAGTTATGAAGGTTTACATTTTTCAAATGGGGAAATCATTGGTTTTTCCCGACACTATAAAATAATATTCTCACTTTTATTAAGTTAATCCGCCGTATTATCTTTTCGATCGTAAATGGCGGTGACGGGTGATGGGGTACCGCGCCACCCTTTGGATTCAGATTATTAAAACCTTGGGTTGTCCAGACAAATAAAAATATTTAAAAAAATAATAAACTGACTTTTATTGAATCCCACGATTTTCAACGATTCATACTAGTTTTTCCAAATTTTAAAATCTTTTTTTATAAATATCTTGTCAATTTCTAAATTTCGTTTTTTACGAATTTACAAATATTGTTTTGTTAAATTGAAAGTGACAAATATATTTTTTGTAAAAATGACAAAAAGATATTTCTTAAAATGAAAATATAAATTTTAAATGGATTGTTTCTGTACTTGTTTTTGTAAAACTGAAAACTTCATCGGTTTTTTATAAAGTTGGTGGACAAAAACCGTTTCATAGAAGTAAAAGAATTTCAATTTACCTTTTATCGAATATAAAGTAAAATATGTAACGAAAATCTTGAGTTGTCACACATTTTAATAGTTTCAGTCATGAAAATAAAATATTTTCAGAACAATTGCGAATGTTCATGTTCACAGCAATCTTTTATTTTATCTGAAAACCGTGAAAAAGCACTAAATAAACGTTCAAATAAATATTTTCATCAAGATATGAGGATACCGATTCAATACAGGACATCCTTAAGACGAATAATTAATATTATTCTCATCTTAATTTATTGAAACTAAAGTTTCAATAGTTTATTTAATAACGAAAGAGACAACTCATTTTCTTTCAGATATCCGAGATGTATATTATTTTTAAAATACTAAATCGGGCTCTACGATAAAATAACAATTCAATTGCTATTTCTGCGATGAGCTATTAAAAATTACGTAATAACTAATGTTCCATTATATGAAATAAAAATATATGATCGGAGGCATGAACTGATGACATTGCGTTTCAAGCAGCGCATGAATTCAAGTTCACCGCTGTTCCATCCCCACCAATTTCCACTCCATCGACAGCTGTAGGCATCATTGCTGCCAAGCCAGCAAGTCGAACTTTTCATCGTCATATTTTGTTATTCTTGGGCTGGCAATATCCGTACCCGATCGGTTCGTGCCAAATAAGAAGTGGCGGGATACACGTAGTGTCAGTACCCTGGTTACACCGTTCTCCTTTTGTCGCCCTCTTGCGTCTTCAGTCACGTAGGCGCAGTGTTCCCTTTCTTCAACTATTTCTCATATTGGGAGAAGAAAAAAATGGCGTAGCCAGGCGAGCGCCTCTATGACGATGCGGACCCACCGCACCCCACGAGACCTCCCGAACGCTTCTCCGATCGTGGCCGAGTGCTTGCGGCAGACAACCAACGCTCGGCGCGAAGCGAGGCGTGCGCGGCCGCGGGACCGCATCCCAGCTACAGATATCCCTTGCATATGAGAACTTTAGGTCATGCAGCAAAATTCCGCTCCGTTCATATCAACTATTCGTACCGAATATTACTAGCCGCGAGAATTTATTCTATTCTCGACCGATATTGTAAAAACTGATCTTGCATTTATTTATTTTAATTATTAGAGAGAGAAATAAAATGAAGTTGCGTCAGGACGTAACAACGTGTTCCTTTTTTATACCTTTCTTTTGCCCTCAAACTTAGCGACCAAAGTACCGAAAAATGACGATTCGGCAAAATAAAATTTCGGTAATTTGACGATTCGGCAATATGACGATTCGGGCAAATGACTATCGGTGAAACGATTTTTCGGATTAATGACTATTCGGGTATAAGACAATTCGGCAATGTTATTATTCGCTAAGTCGACCAGTCGATTGAATGACGCTTCGGCGTAATGACATTCGGCAATATCAATTTTCGCCAAAACGTTGAGACAGCTTTATTTTATTTCTTAATATTTTATCTAAATAAAGCTAACACTCGGCGCGGCCTGGGTCAATGGCTGCCGAGGCTCTATATACTCTTTGTCTAATTAAATCATTTAGGGCGCCAATTAGTTTTCAAGACCTAATAACTAATCTAAAATGTCTAATAACAGCTAGCTCTACAGAGATGGACATCCACAGAGAGGGTAATGGAAAGACCCATGAAAGTAAAGCACAGAATCAGAAAAGAGATCTGTTCGGAAACGTGAAATATAAATAGTCGTACTCACGTAATTTTATCCAACTCGAATTTTATTTATTATTTGACAACAATTTCGTCTCCTTATCATTTGTCAAAATTCCTTAATCCTTTTGTCTATTTGTTTGATTGCCAGAGTGCCAAACCACCAACACTCGTCGATTACAATTTTCAGTTTTGTCACTTTGTCTCGGTATCTTTAATCTCGAGGGGCTACAATAAGGTGGGACGATACCCTTCACCTCGAGCGCTGACCTCTTTGCTCGTACGCTACGAATCGAGAAGTAAAGTAGATCCCGCTCGATGTGGCCCTTCGACGTACTCGTGGGAAAATCGATATTTTGACGCGTGCGCTGTCTTCTGTTCCTTCGTCAAGTCGGAACGCGTGGCGCTGGTGTGATCTTTTTGAACCGAAGTTTTGACGATTCTCGATGCTACTATCTTTGACAAATCTCAATCATAATTAACAATAGTCGCAGAATCATACAGTTTTATACGTTGTACTCTATTAAGATATTGTTTTAATGCGCAATTAGCCCTCGAGGTGAGAGTCTGGCATGTGACGTCGAGGAAAGACTTATAAATATAAATTCTCCTGTCACAACGTTGACTCCGTTAATTGACTCTTCGGCATAATGACGTTCGGCAAGGTGATTTTCGGCAACCTGTCGAATCGGCGAAATGAATTTTCGGCAAAATCATGTGGACCCGCTATATTTTTTCAATACCGTTCATATGAAAATTCAAAATAAAGGTTCATGAAATTTAATGCATAGTTTATGCATATGGTACTTCCAATACAAGTATATTAATTTTAAGAAAGATTTTTTTTACAGTGTGACAGTTCAAAAGAGTTTTAATTAGCCCCGGTCTTTTTTGCGTGGTGTAGAGTTTTCGGTGCAGAGTAATTCGGTGTAGAAGAGCTCGCGTGTTCAGTCGTTCCGTGTCCACTTTTTGTGTAGACTTGTCTTCGTGTGCACTTGGGAGGTGCACAATCGGTCCGGAGCCTCTTTACCCTACATATAATAAACTATGTGTAGGGCAAGGAAAATAACAGAATACACTGTTTAAAAAAAATGAAATTTACAACACAAATATTGGAAATTACTATTCAAGTGTATGTTAAATTCACAAACTTTGTGCAGTAAATGAGAATTAATATATATTGTGTTGTAAATTTCCAAATTTCCCGTCATTTTACTATACGTATAATAAATTTACAACACACGGCGGCAATTTAGTATCGGTATAGTAACATTTCAACACATGGAGATAATTTTAGTATACGTATAGTAAATTTACAACACGAATATTGAAATTTACAACGCAATGCATATTAAATTCACAAGCTTTGTGTAGTAAATGAGAATTAACATACATTGTGTTGTAAATTTCCAAATAACCCGTAATTTTACTATACGTATAGTAAATTTACAACACACGGCGGTAATTTTAGTATCGGTATAGTAACATTACAACATACAGGTTTGAATTTTTAACCAAATATGTAGAGGTCGCGCAAGTCATGTTTGTACTGAAAAATCATTTTGTCACAAAATTATTATTTTTCCACTCAAATTCTTTAAGCTTTCCAAAGTTTTTTTTCATGCGTTATATCCAATAGGATCATCTGCATTGTGAATAATTTCAACAATTGTATTGAAAAAGTAAGAATACCCTTTATGAATTCAAGTTTCAGTATTTTAGAAATACAATATGACGTTGGAGTTCGCACATCTTCTCGAGTACAGTCATCAATTAATGACAATTTTTTGTAATTTCTGCACGGAACTTAAACTTTACAAAAAAACAATGGTTGAAATTTGTTATACTTTTAGTGAAACGTATGAACGCAATTATTTGTATTCGTATTCTGCTACTGTAATAGAAGTTGATATTACGCTGTTGAAAATATCAATAATAGTAAAAAATTAATATCTGTCCATAGGCGCAGGTTTTATGAAGTTTACATGTAACATTGATGTAGGTATTAAAATCAATAAAAAGAATCGTAACAGCAGGACTCGAACCGGCAACCTAACCATTATGAGTAGGGTGCGTTATGTATTATGTTCACTTGAAAATATTTCCGTACACACTTCACGCTCAGACTGCAATCAATTGAACATTTCAATGTGTCAATGATAAGTACGGTTAAGAGAATAATAGTTGTATAACTCATATACCGTTTTATATCCAAAACTACTAAGTCGTTGACAGCGTAGTTGGTAGCGTGCGTACATTGTTAGGTACTTAGATAGGTAGGTCGTAGGTTCAAACCCCTACGACCGAACCCTACTACCTACCTAAATTTTAAATTTATAACACAGATGTTATAAACTTACAACACATGAAGGTTTTGAAGTGTATCAAGTTTTTGTACCCAAACCATTTATGAAATTTCAACTGCAACGTTGAGTTTTACAAAACAGATGTGCTGTAAAATTACAATACAGGAATGGTAAATTTGATATACCAGTGTTGTAAAATTCAACGTCGCAGTTGAAATTTCACAAACCGTTTTGGAAAAAAAAAACCTCATACACATGTGTTGTAAATTTACAACAAATTGTTTTAACAGTGTAGCGTTCAAACGTTTTGTACTTGTAACTACCCTTCTCCGTATCCATACTTCAATTAATATATTTCAATAATCTATTATTGAATACCCTGATTTATAGAAGCTCGTTGACCATTTGAGCTGAGACTATCTATTACAGAGCTTATCAAATCAATGACAGCGATAAGCCAGCTAACTTCAGAACACGGAACTACTAGTATACGCGTGGTGCGAGGGCATGCTCGAACTTTCTTCACTCGTCATTCACCGTTATTAACTGTCTAAAATCTTGAACGATGACCAATTCGTGGTGAAACGATAAAGAAGAAGCAAGATAAAACGTAAAAAAGGCCTTTCTCATCCATTTTTATTAGCCATTGTACCAACATGCGAATGTAAAAAAAATGACTTACCTCTTGTACCTCCTACTCCCTCGTACTCTCGTCTCCTACTTTTCCGGTGGTAAGTCGCGATTCTCACGCTTTCTTCTACATCATCGTGGCCCACATCTCGAGGCTCCGTGCTATCTGCTGTTACGAGCCAATACCACTCGTTTTTAGTATGAGTTGAACAGACTCTGGTTGGTCCGTTTACTTTTGCTGCCTGGCGAATAGAAATTCGTGCCTGAGTGGCGGGAAATATATATATATAGGTTTAAACACTTAATTCTTTAATAAAATGGAACACGATGTTTTATATTTTAAACACTTGTACAGTGCTATTCATTAATGCCTGGACTTGACAGTTCTCGGGTTATCCGTGTGTGTGTGCTATTGTCATTTGTCGAAGTTCGGCGAAGTTCGCACGAGTTTCACGTTAATAAGTATCAAAGTGAAACTCGCGCGGACGTCAGCTGACAGCGAGGTGTCATAACCTGCTCAGTGCGACGATGCGACGATACGGTGATAGGAGATGGATACCCCAATGCGTCTCCGAACGATCCAAATTTACTGCGAAATAAAAAAAAAATGTTACTGCACCAACCGATTGAGTCATCCGGTTTTATCAAAATAAAGATTTAGGGGTTTTACACTCTGCGCTTGATTCAATGAAGACTGCTCTGGATCAAGTGCAGAGTGTGAAACCCTCAAATCTGGTTTTGCTGCAATGGGTTGACCCAGCCGGCTGGTCCGGTTATATTTTTTTTTATTTCGCACTAAATTTGATTGAATGGACTTGCACTCTTTATTATTTTGTCGTTAAAATATATATTGGAATAATCCGTTCAATTGTAACGGCCTTTCAATGAATCTGACAGTCTGACTTGAGAATAAACAGCAATCATACGCGATTAATTATTGTATAAATTATTTATTTCCGTCACTGAATCAAGGTCCGAGTATAGTTACTTCGTAAAGCGGTACTACCGATACGTTGCATACAGAGTATTTTCCCTGCACGCCTTACTACAATAGGCCATTATCGCTACGCATTCGCAGGGAACGGAAGGCGGGTGTTTTCGAGCATGAGGTAGTAAAATGAATCTTACTTCGCCACATCGCAGCTTTTTCGCTGCTTAATATAGATCAAGTTGTTCGCCGTTGCGAGTATTAGCACGTGTAATAATACAATGCATTGAGCTTTTCAAAGAAAACTTGCATCATATCGCTAACTCTGCTTTACGAATTAGGCGGTCCACTGACATTTATTCAATAATGAAATATAAATTAAATTAATTATTAATCGCGTATAAATGTGAGGTTGTTATATTTAATTCTCAAGTTGTGACATTCATTGGAAGACCCGTATAATTGAACAGTTAATCACAAGACATTCTTTTCACAAAAACATTAAGAATCCAATTTTATTCGATAATATTTACGGCGAAATGAAAATATGTCACTGGACCAACCGATCAGGTCAACCGGTTTCATCAAAACCGAATTTAGGTGTTTACACTATGCGCTTGATCTAAATAAGAGTTCATCCGACTGGTTGGTGCAGTGACAATTTTTTATATTTTGCGGTAAATATAATTGAATGATCTTGTGTTCTCGATTTTCTTAACAAAAAATATCTCCCGTTATACTCCGTTCAACCATACCGGTCTGTCAATGAATATCAAAACTTGAGAAAAAACACAACGTTTATGAATCCATGGGCGACTAATTTTTCTATAAATTATTGATTCCATCATTGAATGAAGGTCCCTGAACGGTCCATTTCGTAGCGCAGGACTGGTGACAACTTACAAGCGTGTTTTTGTTAAGCGCAATGCGTTGTAACGTTACATCCGCTGATACTTGCAACATCGAAAGCAGTGCGACAAAAAAGGCTAGTTTTTTTTATTTCGCAGTAATAACGATTGAATGATCTTGTGTTCTCGATTTTCTTAACAAAAAATATCTCCCGTTATACTCCGTTCAACCATACCGGTCTGTCAATGAATATCAAAACTTGAGAAAAAACACAACATTTATGAATCCATGGGCGACTAATTTTTCTATCAATTATTGATTCCATCATTGAATGAAGGTCCCTGAACGGTCCATTTCGTAGCGCAGGACTGGTGACAACTTACAAGCGTGTTTTTGTTAAGCGCAATGCGTTGTAACATTGCATCTGCTGATACTCGCAAAAGCGAAAGCAGCGCGATAAAAAAGGCTAGTTTCTTTTTATTTCGCAGTAATAACGATTGAATGATCTTGTGTTCTCGATTTTCTTAACAAAAAATATCTCCCGTTACACTCCGTTCAACCATACCGGTCTGTCAATGAATATCAAAACTTGAGAAAAAACACAACATTTATGAATCCATGGGCGACTAATTTTTCTATAAATTATTTATTCCATCATTGAATGAAGGTCCCTGAACGGTCCATTTCGTAGCGCAGGACTGGTGACAACTTACAAGCGTGTTTTTGTTAAGCGCAATGCGTTGTAACATTGCATCTGCTGATACTCGCAAAAGCGAAAGCAGCGCGATAAAAAAGGCTAGTTTTTTTTATTTCGCAGTAATAACGATTGAATGATCTTGTGTTCTCGATTTTCTTAACAAAAAATATCTCCCGTTATACTCCGTTCAACTATACCGGTCTGTCAATGAATATCAAAACTTGAGAAAAAAACACAACGTTCATGAATCCATGGGCGACTAATTTTTCTATAAATTATTGATTCCATCATTGAATGAAGGTCCCTGAACGGTCCATTTCGTAGCGCAGGACTGGTGACAACTTACAAGCGTGTTTTTGTTAAGCGCAATGCGTTGTAACATTGCATCTGCTGATACTCGCAAAAGCGAAAGCAGCGCGATAAAAAAGGCTAGTTTTTTTTTATTTCGCAGTAATAACGATTGAATGATCTTGTGTTCTCGATTTTCTTAACAAAAAATATCTCCCGTTACACTCCTAATTAAGCATTAATTTATTTCATGAATAAAATCTGTTCGAAAATCAAGAAGACAAATTCATTAAATCGTTATTGCGGAGAAATTTAAAAAAAAACTAGCCTTTTTTATCGCACTGCTTTCGATTTTGCAAGAATCAGCAGATGTAATACAACGCATTGCGTTAAACAAAAACGAACTTGCAACTTGTCACCAATCCTGCGCTACGAAGTGGACCGTCCAGGGACCTTCATTCAATGATGGGATCAATAATTTATAGAAAAATTAGTCGCCCATGGATTCATAAATGTTGTGTTTTTTCTCAAGTTTTGATATTCATTGACGTTGTCGTCGAAGTTGTTGTGTTTTTCTCAAGTTTTTATATTCATTGGCGGACCGGTATGGTTGAACGGAATATAACATGAGATATTATTTGTTAAGAAAATCGAGAACGCAAGATCGTTCAATCGTTATTACTGCGAAATAAAAAAAACTAGTCTTTTTTGTCGCACTGCTTTCGATTTTGCAAGTATCAGCAGATGTAACGTTACAACGCATTGCGCTTAACAAAAACACGCTTGTAAGTTGTCATCAATCCTGCGCTACGAAGTGGACCGGTCAGGGACCTTCATTCAATGATGGAATCAATAATTTATAGAAAAATTAGTCGCCCATGCATTCATAAATGTTGTGTTTTTTCTCAAGTTTTGATATTCATTGACAGACCGGTATGGTTGAACGGAGTATAACGGGAGATATTTTTTGTTAAGAAAATCGAGAACACAAGATCATTCAATCGTTATTACTGCGAAATAAAAAAAACTAGACTTTTTTATCGCGCTGCTTTCGCTTTTGCGAGTATCAGCAGATGCAATGTTACAACGCATTGCGCTTAACAAAAACACGCTTGTAAGTTGTCACCAGTCCTGCGCTACGAAATGGACCGTTCAGGGACCTTCATTCAATGATGGAATAAATAATTTATAGAAAAATTAGTCGCCCATGGATTCATAAATGTTGTGTTTTTTCTCAAGTTTTGATATTCATTGACAGACCGGTATGGTTGAACGGAGTGTAACGGGAGATATTTTTTGTTAAGAAAATCGAGAACACAAGATCATTCAATCGTTATTACTGCGAAATAAAAAGAAACTAGCCTTTTTTATCGCGCTGCTTTCGCTTTTGCGAGTATCAGCAGATGCAATGTTGCAACGCATTGCGCTTAATAAAAACACGCTTGTAAGTTGTCACCAGTCCTGCGCTACGAAATGGACCGTTCAGGGACCTTCATTCAATGATGGAATCAATAATTGATGGAAAAATTAGTCGCCCATGGATTCATAAATGTTGTGTTTTTTCTCAAGTTTTGATATTCATTGACAGACCGGTATGGTTGAACGGAGTATAACGGGAGATATTTTTTGTTAAGAAAATCGAGAACACAAGATCATTCAATCGTTATTACTGCGAAATAAAAAAAACTAGCCTTTTTTGTCGCACTGCTTTCGATGTTGCAAGTATCAGCGGATGTAACGTTACAACGCATTGCGCTTAACAAAAACACGCTTGTAAGTTGTCACCAGTCCTGCGCTACGAAATGGACCGTTCAGGGACCTTCATTCAATGATGGAATCAATAATTTATAGAAAAATTAGTCGCCCATGGATTCATAAACGTTGTGTTTTTTCTCAAGTTTTGATATTCATTGACAGACCGGTATGGTTGAACGGAGTATAACGGGAGATATTTTTTGTTAAGAAAATCGATAACACAAGATCATTCAATTATATTTACCGCAAAATATAAAAAATTGTCACTGCACCAACCAGTCGGATGAACTCTTATTTAGATCAAGCGCATAGTGTAAACACCTAAATTCGGTTTTGATGAAACCGGTTGACCTGATCGGTTGGTCCAGTGACATATTTTCATTTCGCCGTAAATATTATCGAATAAAATTGGATTCTTAATGTTCTTGTGAAAAGAATGTCTTGTGATTAACTGTTCAATTATACGGGTCTTCCAATGAATGTCACAACTTGAGAATTAAATATAACAACCTCACATTTATACGCGATTAATAATTAATTTAATTTATATTTCATTATTGAATAAATGTCAGTGGACCGCCTAATTCGTAAAGCAGAGTTAGCGATATGATGCAAGTTTTCTTTGAAAAGCTCAATGCATTGTATTATTACACGTGCTAATACTCGCAACGGCGAACAACTTGATCTATATTAAGCGGCGAAAAAGCTGCGATGTGGCGAAGTAAGAATCATTTTACTACCTCATGCTCGAAAACACCCGCCTTCCGTTCCCTGCGAATACGTAGCGATAATGGCCTATTGTAGTAAGGCGTGCAGGGAAAATACTCTGTATGCAACGTATCGGTAGTACCGCTTTACGAAGTAACTATACTCGGACCTTGATTCAGTGACGGAAATAAATAATTTATACAATAATTAATCGCGTATGATTGCTGTTTATTCTCAAGTCAGACTGTCAGATTCATTGAAAGGCCGTTACAATTGAACGGATTATTCCAATATATATTTTAACGACAAAATAATAAAGAGTGCAAGTCCATTCAATCAAATTTAGTGCGAAATAAAAAAAAATATAACCGGACCAGCCGGCTGGGTCAACCCATTGCAGCAAAACCAGATTTGAGGGTTTCACACTCTGCACTTGATCCAGAGCAGTCTTCATTGAATCAAGCGCAGAGTGTAAAACCCCTAAATCTTTATTTTGATAAAACCGGATGACTCAATCGGTTGGTGCAGTAACATTTTTTTTTTATTTCGCAGTAAATTTGGATCGTTCGGAGACGCATTGGGTTATCCATCTCCTATCACCGTATCGTCGCATCGTCGCACTGAGCAGGTTATGACACCTCGCTGTCAGCTGACGTCCGCGCGAGTTTCACTTTGATACTTATTAACGTGAAACTCGTGCGAACTTCGCCGAACTTCGACAAATGACAATAGCACACACACACGGATAACCCGAGAACTGTCAAGTCCAGGCATTAATGAATAGCACTGTACTTTTAATCAACACCTTTTCAATATTGTACAATTCACTTTAACATTAAGTCCGATGTCTTTAAAAACTTAGAAATTTAACATACACAGTTTTGAATTAATATTTACGAACAATACTTTAAGAAAAAAAACTAAACTCATCGTACTTCTATCCGCGACGAAGAAGGTACCGATTCCGGAACGATGTATAAAACGCGAAGGTTGTCATGAGACTGCTTGCTTGACGCCGTGACTCTTTGGAGTTTCATTTTCTCTCTTCAAGATGAAATGTTTTTGCGATTGGTCAAAAGTCAAGAAGTAGGGGTTGGTAGCGGGGGTAGAAAGTATGCGGCGGCCGAAGCGACTGAGGGTTGCATGGGTCCAGCGTGGGAAGACCGAAGGGCCTGAGATAGCCGGCGTCGTGTGTGATACAAAACAGAAGGGCTTTCGCGACTCGCTACGGGCCTCCGGTGAAAGTAAAACATTTGGCGACCAGCTTCAATCAGCGTGTGGTCGTTCAAGTACCGAGTTCTGCAACTACAAGACTTCTTTAAGAAAAACGCGAAGGGATTTATTGCTGTTCTGGCTAATGTACAATTTCAGTGAAAGTCGTGTTTGAGAAAAACACGATTCTTAATCCTGCTTTTAGTTCTTGAGTCACGTCGTTTTGCAAACACTCACATTTTCCATTTTACAATGACTACACGTGTGCAGCAGAAACACTCTAAATCCATATGCTAGTACTGTTAACATAAAAATTCTTTACTTATACGCCTTCTGAAGAGAGACTGTTCTTTTCCCTGGCACTCTTCAGATTATTATTGTTCTTGGCATTTGCCCGAGCCCTCGGGGAAACCAGGGTAAAAACCCGAGAGAGAACAACGCAAAATTAATCATGTATAAACATATACGAAATTATGTACAAATAACTCAATAATTACAATGGTCTTATTATTACTTATTAATTATTTAATCTACAATTACTCTTAAGGCCTGTGTCATTGAGTAACGGGTTGCTCATGGTGATTTGAATATAGTTCTTATATTGCGTCGTAGGGGGCAGACGCGTGCCGAGCATGCGCTCGTCACACTGCCTAGCCGCACAGCATCCTAGTGCCAGTGCGAGAAAGGGAAAGAGAAAAAGCTCCAGGAGAGAGTGCGTATATTCGTTACAGTGTATTTGTGCTCACCGCGCGATAAACCATTATGCTTTACGCTTGCGCCAGAGCTGCTCGGCGTCGCGACGCCGTGAGCGGCGAGGCTCGAGGGGTGCAAGCCCGCTCGGCCGGGCCGAGGAACGACGAGACGCCGACGGCTGTCAGAGCGGCGTCGCGACGGGAGCCTTCGCGTCCGTCGGCGGCCAAACGATATTTCTCTACGCATAAGGGACGCACAAAAACCTTGACACTCGACGGTCGTACACCGTTAAAGCAACCTCGTGAGCGTGCTGCGTATTATCGTCATTTGACGTTCTATATTTCAAAACTATATATGTATTTTTGTGAACTTTGTGATTCCTTTCGATGACAGTGTGAAGCTAATTAACCTTCGACTGCCCTAATATGATAGTGTGTATAATCCACCAGTTGCCCTAACAACGTTATAACAATTCTTTTCTACAAACTAATTACGATAGATAAAAGAATATTTGTTCATTTATCTGGCGAAAAAAAAATCAGGACATATACAAACTGGAAGGCGCCTTACACATGAGATGAACAATATGTGTCACGTGTAAAACGTCATCAATCTTCATGGAGTTTTGTACTCTACACCATTGACGCCGACGAAAAACTAATTTATCAGTGTGCAGGCGGAAAGCTCATTCGCTGACTGACTATCTTTATGATAGAGCTAATAGTAGATTTTTATGAGGGGCGTCAAATATAAAAAGTGGAAAGTGTGATTGTAACAATAGGAGAAAAAGAACACCGAGTGATAGAAAGAAGAAATCGTAACGGCGTAGAAGGAGTAAGGCGTTGAAAGAGAAACTGTCAGTGTAACAGGTTAGTGAAACTACTTGGTAAAAGGTACACATGATTCTTGAAAATTACGTCGCTGTGAAACATGTTTGGATATGACAGAGATGAAATTAATGGCATTAACGATGAAGTCAGAAAGGAAAATACTAAGAATATATTTCACATCGTCTTAAGGTGATGTGAAATATCACCTGAGACAATATTAATGCAAGTGTCATATGCTGTTAAGAAAGATTTCAAATTTACTGTGACAAGTAATATGAAATTTACAAAACTGGTGTGAGAAATAGTTATTAGTATAACATAAACTCTAAAATTAACAATAGTAGAGTAAATTTAAGTACGTGAAACTTAATTTTGTTAAGTTCTTAATATATGTTGACCAATTTATAAATTTATATGCAGGACTTTTATATCTGTATAAAAATTACAAGTTTATCGCCACGGAATTTTCACCTACTCGTGCTAGAAAAATGGAATACGTGTCATCTTGAAAAATCTGTACTGTATGTACAGTGTAATTGTTTTATTCTAAGATGCTGTGTAAAATTAATGTGCATGTTATTTTAAAAATTAAAGCTTGGTCAGAGATATTTAAAAACGGTGGTGTGAAATTATGGACTGCTACAGAATATTACATTACTCGGATTATTATTTTTTTAAATTTAGTTTATGCCTTCGTATGCCTTATGCGCACCCAGAAAAATGATTTGGTAATATTAACTAAAATTATCTATTCAATATACAATTATTTCAATGAACGAAAATTTATTTTCCCTCCAACAAGTATGTATTTTATTCAATTTTTGAGTTTTTTTATTTCCACCATATTTATTTATTTGAAACAATTTTCATCGTGCAGTGGATACTAAAAAAATATTTAATTTATTGCTAGTAAATACTTTCTTAAACCGGAAAAAAATATCTAGTTAACCAAATACTTGTTTTGGATATTTTTTAAATAAAATCAATCAGAACTATCTTATAATCCAATATATATTTATTTATATTTATCATTGGAGTTTATTATTATCAACTTGCAATATTTATCGATTTTATTTAATTCTTGTCGTATATTTATATAAAAATGATATATTCTTTAAATCGGCAGCAGTGGACGCGCGGTCGGTGTGTGGCTTCGACGCAAATATTGGTGGCTCTCCAATCAAAGCCGGGTCATCAAAGCAATCGCTCTACGTAGAAAACTGTATCTTGAAGGAATCCAGCGACGTCGAACTGCGTGCCTCTGCCATTCCAGCTAGTTATTCACAAAACTGTTGGAACATAATTCTCTCTCTTTCTTTTTTTACTCTCTTGTAATATATGTATATAGCCTCTAATTCTTTTAATGATAGTTTATAAGATCAAACATGCTATTAATGCTGTGGGGGTTTTTTCACGTTCTGTTTTCTTTTTCCCCGTAACTCAAACGCCATTGGCGTATTAACATAAAGGACAATTTGTCCAAATAATACTACCTAAGAAAAATATGTACTTTGTACGCCTCTCGGGGTTCTATACCCGTCCAAAAGCGTGGCTACGAGTCCCACCTCATTGGGCAAGAGCCAAGGATGCGTTCCTCTCTGCGATTGGTCTTTTTTTACAGGAAATATTTCTACCATTGTATCACCAATATTGTACACGTTCCTAAGAAATAAACTGTTCTAAAAAAAAGTGTGTGGCTTCGACGATCCCCAGAATTAAGCAGCATTATTTGCGGTCATAACTTGGATGGGTGACCGCTTAGCCGCGCACTGGTTTGCGCGCCAACTGCTGAGCGGGAGGCAGTTTCTGAGCTTCCAAGGGATAGTGAAGAATATCCCAATCAAACATTTTTTTTTATCAATATCTATATAACTGCCGACCCAAATAAATATTTCTTAGATTTAAATATATTTACTGTTCAACAAGTATATTAATTACAAATAAAAAAATTTATTTGTGGTAAATTGAAGTCTAGTAGATCGGCATCCAAATAAGAAATTTTATTTCCGATGCTTAGATTCTAGTCCGGTAACAAGATCTTTTTCCTGGGTGCGAACTTTTACATTTCCCTATTTTAGCTTTCTCCATTCCTTCTTAGAGACTCCCCTAGAATGTTGTCCGCAGCCAATCATCCTAATGCACTACTGTATCGCATATGCACGAGGGCATAGGATAACTGCGGAAAACTTGGCCTATACAGGCAGCATTATTTTTACTGAGTTTGTACTGCATGAGAATACATTAGAAACAGAAAAACTGCCTCTCGCGAGCAGTTGGCCCGTAAATCAGTATGTGGCCAAGCAGTCACCCATCCAAGTTACGGCCGTAAGTAATGCTGTTTAACCGGTAAAGCCACACACCGACCCGCTTACACTGCTAACGGTTCCTCGAATTGTAAAACACGTAATGAATAACAAAAATTGCTAAGTCCATTTCTTAATATTCATAGACGGACTCAAAAGGTCATGAGCATGACTATTATATTTGTATAAAAATTACAAGTTCATTGTTACGGAAATTATCGACCTTCATTTCCATTGTTGGTGGCTTTTGATTTTATGATAAACATGTACACGAAATTTTCAAGCGACATGCGAAAAAAAATACAGAATGTAAATTCCGAGTATGTTGCAACAGTACATTTACAAATTTGTCAAATCTTTTTCAGTACTGTTACTTAAATTGTCTAATACTGATGCACAAGAAATGTATGATATACTGTCAAAAAAATCTATTTGAAATATAATGTACATGTACTGGAAGTTTCTATTCATAAACTAATATATTAAATTTAGTATTCAAGTGTGATGTATAATTAATATATGGTACAGCAAATTCAATAATTTATTTTTATTTTACAGTAAAAGTATTTGAACTTTAATAATTTGTTTTAACCATTGACAGCAAACTAAACTTCAACAGTCACACAAAAACAATAAAAATAAAAACAACAGCAAGAGCATCACGTTTCCGCAAACTAACGTACCAGAACAAGCAAATCACAATAGAACATGCAACCAAAATCTACAAATGTATCTGCCACCCCATTCTAGATTATGATCATCATCTCTATCTCAATTGCAGAAATCAAGCCCTACAAAATATCAAAACTGCTGAAAGAATATCACTGCGCCGCCTCACAAAGCTACGTCATCCTAACAATCCACTTCACAATCCCTCAAACCAGCTACTTTATGACACAACTAAAATAGAGCCATTCACTGACAGAGCAATTAAGCTGAGCAGGAAATTCGTCCACCAACATCTTGAGGAAATCTCTTATTTATGCAGGTTACTTCCCCCAGAGAACGTCCCTAAACACAAATTCCGCACCAACACTATCTTTGAAATCATGTCCCGTCTAGTAGACTAAGATCGTACATGTCAAATATTTTTATTTTTATTATAGCGTTCTAAACATATAAAAAAAACGCCCGCGCACTGCTAAAATACGGGCTGAAGGACCTCGGTCGATGGCCCATTAGCCTTAGAAACAGTACTTCATAAATATATTTATGTATCTTTAGACTTTCCAACATTTCTACATTTAAGGCGAATAAAGCGCATTTATTACTACTACTACTAATTTGTTTTAATTTTGCCGCAAATGTACAAAAATTTTATACCACAATTGTACATTAAATTTAGATGACGAGTTTATGAATAAAAACTTCCAGCTTTTTTCTAATAGCGTACAGGTTGTAAATAAAAACTTCTAGTCGAGTATCACAATTTTTTAGTAAATTATTTTAACAGTGTAGCGTCATTGGCAATCGTCATGGATCGAAAGAAACAGACGGAAATTTCCATCATATCGAGTTAACGCTCAACGGAAGGGGTTAAGTTCACCGAGCAAACTCTGTCACAACTCTATGGATGGAGAAAACTCGTGACGGCCTTCGACCACTAACCACATTTTGTTGGCATTTAATTTCGAGAAATTAGTCGCCCTCAGAAATAATTGTTGACTGAGAACTTTACTCGACGCACAATACAAAGTACAACGTGTTACGATAGTAAGTAGTTCCTGATCCTTCCCTTTATACATTTTTTACACGTTTAAATGTGGTACTTTTGTGCAAACATATAACATGAAAACGACACATTTCAAATGAGTAATAAACTATTTTAATAGAAAGAAAATGGAATTGCCAAAATTCTCCGTATGAAAATGTTCAAACCGACATTGATATCTTATGGATCTATCAAATGAAGTGTCTATGAAATGCAATTTATCAGACAATTCTGCATCATGAGAAGACTAAAAAGTATTCATCAACAAACTGAATATGCACTGCTGAAATTGCCTAGCTAAATACAACAGAAGTATGCATATTTTCCATATGATATGAAAATTCAAATTACACTTGTGTTGCAATATCATCTGACTGATTATACTCTATATGTATTTTTCTTGACGAATGCGTAAGACATGAATGTAGGATTAACATTTTTTACACGAGTTGTAATCTACTCGTATTTGTTGTGTATAAACTTAGTAGATTCAAGTAAGTTTATATTTCTTTTAAAGTCGTGAATACGTACTTAATCACCTTGATGCTCACTGAGAGTTCAAGGTAACCCTTTAATAGCTTTTTTTTTAAGATAATAATGAATTTGAAAATTTGGATACTATCCCAGAATCTCACAGTTTTATTCAAATATCAAGCTTTTCAATACTTAGAAATATCAAGAGACGCGGTAGCGTCCGGACACCAAGTACGTTAAAAGGATTGGCGCGAAGCTACTAGTAATTATACTCGAGTATTTTTGGCGCAAAAGTTTAGATGAATATAACTCGCAAACTAAGTTACGGAACGGATTTTCAATGACACGTTTAGAATACAATTCCCATATAAGCTTTCGATCGCGCCTATTTGTGTTACGATCGGTTCTGGCGATTGTGAGATTTCGGCACCCGTCCTGTCAATTTCTCCGATTTATGATATAAATAATTTCAGTGTAGACCTGTAGACCTGTAGACCAAAGTGTCGTCCGCTATCAGCCTCATATAATGTTCGCGTGTCGTTTCCTGGGATCATTTAACAGTGAAATTAATCTTATTGAATACTCGTGGACATACAATTATAACTGTAAGAAAGAAATGTGAATAAATAAAGCCCAAATAAGCATAAAAAAAGTTTTCGCGTAACCTGTAGACCGTCTCCTCAGCTGTCGACTGCTACATTTCTCGTATGTCACGCTTATCATTCGCGTTCGGTTTTGTGGATATTTCAGTGTATTAATGTGGATTTTAGTGCATATAGTGTATTATATATGTGAAATGTGTAATAAATTAGTTGAGTAAAAGATCTACAATTAAACGTTTATGTCACTTATCATTCAAAAACAACTCGTTTTCTAACCTTGTTGCTGTGTCCTGGTATTTAAATACCATCGTTTTAATCCTTATTAGAATAAAATATATTGCCTCGCTGTTGTGTTGACTTGGTAAATAATTAACAACAGTTAAAATTGATTTGTATATATACCTATAACCCAGAAAAACATTTAGCGCAAAGAATTTATATCCACAGGCACTTATCGTCAAGTGATTGTTCAATTAAAGAATTGTCTGAAAATCATACTACATTGGATATAAGAGTTAAACAATATATTTTTCTTATCCATGACTATTTTAAGGCCTTAGGCCACCCTAGAGGCCGAAAAAAATAGGCTTGTTTGGGAATTTTTTCCAGAAATATTACGAAATAAATCGAGATTACACAAATGAGACTTTATTGTACATATCATTAACTGCATACAATATTTTTTTTGAGGAAATTTATTTCAAAATGGCGGCGGTACAGCGTTTTTGCGACGACGTCTTTTTTTTCAATGTTCCACGGCCGGAAAAACAGCTCCTGTAATTTAATGAATGATGATTAGGGCCTGAATTTTTTCGATTATATATACTATAAGCTAGAGAAGTACGTAGGATTTTTTCGATATATTGATTTTTGACAAAATGGCGCACTTCTAAAGTGGAAAGTGAGGAATTTGCCTAAAAAATCGTCAGATAATTGTTAATAACAAATGAACTATGCAATATAAAAAAAATCCTACGTACTTCTCTAGACAATGTATTTTTGAAGATATCTTCCAAATTTCAAGTCAATCGGTTGAAAATTGTCTAAGTAATCTTTCCGGCCAACTCCAAAAAAGTAGTTTTGAGATAAACGCGTTTAAAGTTTTGAGTAGCAGAAAATCATGGATAATTTTGCAATACCTTTAATCTGCGATGCCTGCACCATACAATTGGCCTTCCAGATTATCTTCCTGCTCGTACATATCTTTTCTGCTTGACCTTGCAGCGATTCTGGTCTCTTTCACCCGGTCAGATAGCGATCTCTGTGCAAGCGTTATGCGCTGTTTATCGATCTCCATGCACATTTCGTAGCTGTTCGGGCCGATTTCCAAACCCATTGCCTCCATTATGTGTAGAATTGAAGAAAACCCATCATTAAACACAGAAACTGCAATTTCCGTAGCTATATCCAATACTGTTTTCCCACTTGAAATATTTTTCGGGGCCAATGTCCACACAGTCGAATTGAAACTTTCGTTGTTATTTTGCGTATAACCGCCGATGCATCGAGTTAGAAGATCTTGATTGGTCAGTTCTTCATAAATTGGTTGGATAGCTTCGTACACTTGTATTGGAAGAGCTGGCTTGTGTTTGTACTCAGCCAAAGTATTCGTGGCTTTCGCGCGTTGCCATGAGCACCATGAATCCTCTCCAATAGGACATTTGTCGTGCTGCGGTTTGGCATCCGTAGATAATTTGTGATCCAGTAATAAATAGATAGCTCATCCATAAGTTTTCCAGTCAATTTGCCCCTTCCACCGAGACCTTTTGTCTTTTTTTTCAAATTACGTAGTCGGGTGCCCATTCGCTTTTGCACGTGATCAATACACTCGTTCTTGAGAACTGTGAGATCTTCATATGGCTTAGCATCTGTAATTCCTTTAAAAGTCTTCGAATCACCGTCACCAATGTAGTGAGAGTATTTGACCTGATGCAAAGTTTCAGAGCGGCGAAACATCTCAACAACTGCATCGACTTCCATTTTTCCTGCCGATCCATCGTGATTCACAGCGCATTCTCTTACATGACTTTCTGTCCACTCCGCATATTCGTCGGTATCTTCTTTTTAGACCAATGTTCACACGCCTTACAGTATTTTGATTTCACTACACAATCAACGAATTTTCCAAAGTTGTAGCCAATAAGAGTCACTAACCCATACAGAAACGTAAACCCACGTTTTCTCCACGAACCATCGCCTGACACTACAATTCCATTTTCTCCATTTTCAATCGAAATGGTTTTTTCTTCTTTCGCAGCTCTCATCATACTATTCTTGCAAACTAAATTGGTTGCAGTGTTTATTCTTTTGACAACCTTATCGTAAAATGAGTGAAAGGTAGTCCGAGGTAATTCCATGAATGCACAGAATTTTCTGATTCCGTGCCAACCTACTCCAAGCAATCGCATGGCAATTATTATTCTACGGTTGATTTCGTAGTCTTTCTCAACAAGTGGACAACTCGGTATCTCAGTCTTCTCACACTTCTCACAGGACACTACAAGTTTGAATCCCAAACCACGCTTACTGCTTTCAGTAAATTTTACTTTAGATTGGCATAGTTTACAAACGACAACGTCGGAAATAGCCGAAAAAACTGCAATGAAGTTGATTATACGATAACCAAACGCTGCATTCACTTCGATATCGTATAAATCTTCCGACTGCTTCAGTGTTTTTGCCGATGAACTGGCGTTCAAATCGTCTGGTGCTTCCACCTCATGCCGATTCAACGGTCTTCGACGCGATGCTGTTGGTCTCCTGACGGACGAAACCGACGTTTTTGTCCCATTCTTCCCACTGTACAATTCATCACTCATTGCAAAAACAAATTAATACAACAAAACAAGTCAAATCAATAATCGCACGGGAAAAAGAAATTAAAATTCACAGAAATTTATAGAGAAAAACGACTGTTTGTCGATTCGCGTCCTTCTCGACTGCTTGGCCGTGGCTAAATGTCTGAAACAGCCGTTCCACAATTCTAAACTCGCCAGACTAGTCAGGCAATAAATATTTTCAATAACATCTGCCGTATACCTGCACTAGTCCCCTAACGGACCTTCTCGCTAGCACTAACAAAAGGGACTCGCTGCGGACCAGACGACCTTGTACTAAAACTCGAAAACGGAGTACTTAAAGATTTTTGTCGGCCATAATCTTTTGGGACATCATTCTTGAGGCCTTAAGGGACCCTTTAAGACAAAAAAATCGATTTTTCGAAAATTCTAGGGTGGCCTGAGGCCTTAATGTTTGTCTGGATTGGAGATATATTTTGTAATAAAGATCACCTTCTATCTTTAATGTTAAACTTTTTTGTCAAGTTATCAGTTATCAAGTTAATCAGTGCTAATATTTTATTTATAGTTTTCTTATTGAACATCCTGCTTCCTCCGGTGTTCAAAATTGGTATCACAAGGTCTTTCCGGGAAGTGACTGTCTCATGCGAGTATACAAATTTCAAATTGACGTATTTTTGCAGAAGCTACAGCGATATTTGGTTCGAGAGATACTTCATAAGATAGTACTTTGCGATACTAGTGCGTAAAAGCGGACTTTCGGCGAAGGTTGGAAAGTGGCTGCACGAGTCGAACCGAGTGCTACAACGGCACGAGGCGAAGCCGAGTGTTGTTTGTAGCGCGAGGGAAGACGAGTGCGGACACTTTACAACCGCCGTCGGGAGTCCGCTTTTACGTACAAGTATCGCATACTACTTTTTGTAACAAATGCACGAAGTGCCAGGTTATGTATGGCCGGCCGTGACACGAAGGAAAAGAACCGATGTGCGCATGCGCGCACAGTATTTTCGATACGGTTATCGTATTTTCGACACGGTTATCGTATTTTCGATACGGTTATCGTATTTTCGATACGGTTAGCGTATTTTCGATACGCCTTCTCGAAAAGCGCCATCTTCTGTCACAGCCGGCCCATACACAACCTGGTACTTTTCGTGCATGCGTTACAAAAAAGCATTTATGGTGAAGTGTGTATATTGTCTTCAAAAAATCTTCAAATTCAAATGTAATTCCTCTGATGGGATAATCATCTTACAAATAGACAGAATTGTACCTTGCATACTAATTAGATTTGTACATCGGTGTAACCTAAACTCAATAAATGGTAAATAGAAAGAATATATGAATGTAATATTTTTTTATTACAACATAAAATTGTCATTTATAAAAGGTCCACTTTTTATCCTGGCTTAATGGGGTATTGTTTAAACAGGTAAAATGCATCATATAATCGAGCAGGAAAAATGAATCATTCGTATAAATGGATCTTGTTTTTTATAGTCAAGTTCATCGGTGCTAATATTTAGTGTTTTTTGCACTTTTTGTAGACCCTGCTTGCTCCAGTGTACAGAAATGGCATCGTGAGGTCTTCCTAGGAAGATACTGTATGGTGCGAGTATTGAAATTTCAAATTGAAGTTTCTTGCGAAACCTATAACAATATTCGTTTCAATAGTTACTATGTAAGGAACATTCGCTGTAAAGTAAGTATATTGACTGCGAAAGTTATTCCAATTGAAATGTATACTCGAATCGAACAGTCATCTTCCAAATAGAAAGAATTGTATTTTGCAAAATTAGTTGTTTTTAGTGGTGTAACCTGAACTCTTCAAGTAGAATAGAGATAAAGTACATCCATGAATGGTCTTGCTTCCAAGATAAAAACGTAATTTATGAAAGGCCATATAAGCAAGCAGATAAAAGGAATAATTCTTATAAATGGAACTTGCTTTTTAATGTAAGATTTATTAATTGAATAATATTTATATCTCTCTATATTATAAAGAGATCTTGCCGCCGCCGTGTCAAGAATCGAGGGACTTAGAATAATTCGGACTAGAAGCGGTCACCCATCCAAGTATTGACCCCAAATCTTTTGGGGCCTGTAGGGCCTACTTTTGAAAAATTTAGGCCTATATTTGAAAAATATTAGCCTATTTTTAAAAAATTTTAGCCTATTCTTGAAAAAAATGGTGTATTTTCGAAAAAATTTGCCGATTTTTGAAAAATTTAGTCCGTTTTTGAAAAAATTCGCCTTTTTTAAAAAAACTTTGCTGTATTTTTGAAAAAAAATTTCTATTTTAGAAAAAAAATGGCCTATTTTTGAAAAATTTAGGTGTATGTATGACAAATTTAGGCCTATTTTGCAAAAAATATACCTATTTTAGAAAAATGTAGGTCTATTTTTGACAAGTTTAGTCTTATTTTAAAAAAATTAGACCGATTCTTGAAAAAATGTGATGTATTTAAAAAAAAATTTCTCTGTTTTTGAAAAAATTTGCCCATTTTAGAAAAAAAAAATTGCCCCATTTTGACAAATTTAGGTCTATGTATGACAAATTTAGGCCCATTTTTGAAAAATCATACCTATTTTAGGAAAAATTAGGTCTATTTTTGACGAGTTCAGTCTTATTTTTGAAAAATTTTGGTCTTTTTTTTTAATTTGCCTATTTTTTAAAAATTATGGCCTATTTTTTTAAAATTTAGTCATATTTTCAAAAAAATTAGACCGATTTGTGAAATAATTTGGTGTATTTTTGAAAAATGTCTGTTTTTTTTTTAAATTTGTCTATTTTAGAAAAAAAAAATTGCCTATTTTTGACAAATTTAGGTCTATTTTTGACAAGTTTGGTACTATTTTTGAAAAATTTTGCCTTTCTTTTACAAATTTAGGCCTATGTTTGATAAGTTTAGGACTGTTTTTTAAAAAGATTGCTTATTTTTTAAAAAAATCTCTCAATAGCGACCATGCCCGAATTTTTCTAAGTCTCTCAAAGGCCCCAAGCCCGAATTTGTCCAAGTCCCTCAATGGCCCCCAAGCCCGAATTATTAGAAAAATTCAGGGGGATACGTGAGATCCCGGAGGGTGGAGGTGGAGAGGGAAGGCGGAGCGACAGGGGGACTGACAGGGGCGTAGGGGAGGGGGGAGAGACCCTAAGCCCGGATTATTATAAGTCCTTCAATTCTTTCTTCCATCCTTTAGACACAGTCAGTAGTTCTCATATTTTACCCAAAAGATCAATTGTGGATGACACTGTACAGTTTCGGTTTACCGACCAAGCAGTAGCGTATCATGCTACCGTGAATATTCTGAGTCCGGTGGGAGAGATTGCGAGCGCGCGTAGCGCGCGACCCACAATAAAATCCTAGTATATTGTTATATTTACATATATATGGATTTTATTGTGACTCGCGCGCTCGCAATCTCCCTCCAATCCGGGCTTGTGAAAATTTTTGAAATTTGAACGTGAAACCCCATCAGAACCCCGCGTCAGAAACCTCTCGGACCCCGCCCCCCCGTCAGAAACCTCCCCCCCCGTCATAAACCCCGTCAATCGATCCCCCAGAAGCCCCCCTCACCCTATCGGAAACCCCACCATCCAGCCCTTCAGAAGTCACCTCAACCCGTCAGAAACCCCCCCACCCTTCTTACGCTGGTTTGCTCGGAATTTTTCTAAGTCCCTCGATTCTTGACATGGCGGCTGCGGCGGCGAGATCTTTTCCTAACATAGAGAGATAGATATAATATATATTATATAATTATAATTAAATATAACATATAAGTAATTTGATATATTTATGCCATTTATATAAATAAGTAGCATTTTTATAATGTAACCAAGATCATACATGGATGTACTTTACCTATTTTCCACTTGAACAGTTCAGGTTACGCCACTGAACAAAACTAATTTTGCAAAGTAGAATTCTTTCTATTTGCAAGATGACTGTCCGATTCAGGTATACACATTTAAATCTAAATAACTTTTACAGACAATATAATTTTAAAGAATCTTAAAAAAAGTCTTGAAATTTTTTTTAAAGGAATCTAGAAAAGAATCACGTAAAGGATCCGGAGCAAGATTCTTTCCAGGATTCTTTTCAAGATTCTTTCTATCCGAAAGCGTTCTGAGAATCTTTCAAAGAATCTTCGAAAGAATCTTGAAAAGCGTCTTTAAGAGAATCGTAAATGCATTCCGTCCATTAAACAGAAAAATCGTTGAAAGAATCATAATGAAATTCTTCGAGCAATCGAGCGAGACATGTTGTTGCTTTCCCTTGGTGTCGAGGCAGTACATTTCGGCACGTCAACAAAGGGTAAACCCCTTGTATATGGTCGAACTCAGGACAGCTTTGCAGTCTTATATACGTTCAGGCTTCAAGTCACTTGTGAGAAACGCTTCGACCATTGCCATCTAGCGGAGTACTGAATACCCCCAAAAAAACACAATGTGTAAAAAACTTTAGACAAGTACATTTACGTCACTTAAATTCGATGTACGCAAAAAGTTTTGAAATAAACTAAAAACATCTACGTGTACAAGTACGTTGTTAATTATTAATGTATATAGGAACCTTGTAGATTATGAACTTAGATAAGAAATATTGCTTGTGATAATAAAAATATACAAAATAAAAAAGGCAAAATTATTTTTCTCGTTATTGAGTAAATTAATTGGGAAGAAAAATTGAACGTCAGTTCTTGGCGAGTTAATACGGTAACATCGAAATTAAGTAATGATACAATTTATTGCATTGCACGAACTCGCCAAGTACTGACGTTCAATGTTTCTTCCCAATTAATTTACTCTACAAAGAGAAAAATAATTTTGCCTTTTTTAGTTTGTATATTCTTATTATCACAAGCAATATTTCTTATCTAAGTTTATAATCTACAAGGTTCCTATATACATTAATAATTAACAACGTACATGTTTTTAGTTTATTTCAAAACTTTTTGCGTACATCGAATTTAATTGACGTAAATGTACTTGTCTAATGTTTTTTACAAATTGTGCTTTTTTGGGGGATTTCACAACTTTTTGCAATGTTTTAAACCACATTTATTTTAATTTACTTTAAATGAAACTTCAGAGACTGATTTTAATGACATGCCACAATCATTTTTGCTATATAATATTGTGTAAGAACAACAATAAACAATAATTGAAATATATTATTGACCGATGAATGAAACTTGTCCACATCTGGATGCGAAAGCTTTTCAGATTATTATTCATCGTTGAGGAAAAAATTTTGATATCTTTTTATAGCACAGACTGATCAGAAAAACTGTCTGTTTCTCATATTCTTATTAAATTTACTCTGTATGATTAAAAATGCATTATGTCAAGCTGCGTTTGAATGAATAAGGCTTGTCTATGCTGGGTGCGAAGGCTTCAAATAATTGACATCTTTTTGTATCGCAGCACAGAAAAGCTTGGGTATTCACTTTCAAGGTAGGAGAATAACACCGACCGGATGGTTATAATCAATAATTTATTGTTAATAGTTGTGTTTATGTAAGCACAACAAAACAATATTTGACAGTATATTTATTATGTTAAGAAATGACAGAAGTTAAAACGAATGTTTTCAATGGAGCGCAGAATAGGTTTAAAACCAAGTTTCGGCAAATGGCATCTAAAGTTTACCACTCAAATAAAAATGTTTATGCTGCTTTCATCTTTGGGGCACCTTAGTACCTTTAATGAACAAAATAAATATATTATTTGCAAGTCAGATTACAGAATATTATTAATAATGTTATTAATAAATGTTTTTTTTACAAATAAAAAAGTAAATAAATGCATAATTTGAAAAAAAACCTGTAAATAATATGGGGATGTTCACTTTTATTGACAACATCACGGAAAATTGGTGTTGACACATTCACAAATGTGCTGCACAAACATTAAATCATCACTTCATAACAAATGATACATATCTGACCACTTCTGATGATGGTTGATTCTGTTTTAACCACTATTGATTGAAAAAAAAACCGTAAATGGCCAACAGAACCAAACTAATAGCATAATATGAACGAAAAATAAAAACGTCAATTCGAGGTTATGCGTCTCGAGTGTAGCAGAAGTAACTTTTCGCGACAGTAATACGCTGCGCATGCGATACGCGCTAAGATATCACAGCGCATGTCCCATTATTCGCGCGAATTCGAATATAATATAAGTGTTACGTAACCGACAGCAGTGGACGCGCGGTTGGTGTGTGGCTTCGGCGGTCCCCAGAGTTAAGCAGCATTATTTGCGGTCATAACTTGGATGGGTGACCGCTTGGCCTTGCACTGGTTTGCGCGCCAACTGCTGAGTGGGAGGCAGTTTTTCTGAGTTTCTAATGTATTCTCATACAGTAGAAACTCAGTAAAAATAAAGCCGACTGTATCGGCCAGGTTTTCCGCAGTTTCCCTGTGCCCTCGTGCAAATGCGATACAGTAGTGCATTAGGATGAGTGGCTGCGGACAACACTCTAGCGGGGTCTCTATGAAGGAACAGTGAAAAGGGGAGAGGGGAAACGTAAAAGCCTGAAGAAGGCATACGGAAGAAACCAATAATAAAAAAAAAAATATATATAAGTGTTACGTATTGCGTTGGAGACATCACACTGTCATCGCATCATTTATATCGCGTTTCACTAACTGGTTTAAAAATTGGTAAACAAATAAAAATTTATCTACAAATACGTAATAAACTTTTTATTATATAGAAAAAAATCATAAAAAAGCAGGTATATTGCAAAAATCGGCCATTTTCTCGGCATCATGTCGAAGATTTTGCAGATTCAGCGGTTATACTTATCTAAACAAAACTGCCGAAGAGAAAAAAATATATATATATATTTTTTTTATTTTTTCAACACCCTTAATTATTTTGTGCGAACAAAAAATCGGCCATAATGTCTGCATATAACAATAATAAATAAATAAAACAATTTAAAATTCAAATATAGTATTCTGGTAATTTATTACGACTTTTGAGAAAATTAAATATGAATGGTACCGTAGAAACTTGGCCATTTTTGCGAATTCCGGCTTAGAACTTTACTAATAGATAGACGACAAGGAAATGAATGTTTTCACAGAAAAAAAAATCTTTTTTTTTTTAACTTTTTACCTGACTCCCCCCCCCCCCCCCCCTTAATAAACGATTGCTCTACAGCTTTGGTCTCCAAGTCAATTGATCCATATTTTGCGATGGCCAGGTCGACCGCTCCATAGTTTTTCATGTCCAGGTCGACGGCTCCGCAGTTTTCGTTGTCCAGGTCGATCTCTCCATAGTTTTCGTTGTCCAGATCGATCTCTCCATAGTTTTAAGTGTCTAGGTCGATTTCTCCGTACTTTTCGATGTCCAGGTCGACAGCTCCGTAGTTTTCGGTGTCCAGGTCGATCTCTCCATGGTTTCAGATATCCAGGTCGACCTCTCCGTATTTTTCGGTGTCTAGGCCGATCTCTTCATAGTTTCCGATGTCCAGGTCGACCTTTCTGTAGTTTTCGGTGTGTAGGTCGATCTCTTCATAGTTTTCGATGTCCAGGTCGACCGCTCCGTAGTTTTCCGTATCTATGTCGATTCCTCCATAGTATTCGACGTCCAGATCAACCTCTCCGTAGTTTTAGGTGCCCAAGTCGATTCCTCCATAATTTCCGATGTTCAGATCGACGACTCCGTAGTTTTCGTTGTCCAGGTCGATCTCTCCATGGTCTCAGGTGTCCAGATCAACCTCTCTATAGTTTTTGGTGTTCAGGTCGATCTCTCCATAATTTTCGATGTCCAGGTCGACCACTCCCTAGTTTGTCGTGTCGTTGAGAATATTGCTACTGGGCAAAACAGACAACGGTCACAATCGACGACAGGTGATATTAATAGAGGTCTATCTTTCGCGATACATTTATTGTCCTAGAATATTTATTTAAAGTTTTCTTTTGACGAAAGTGAAACTTTAAACTAACTACACCAAAATTTGTGCGATGATCAATTCATACCTTCATAATGTGAACATGTGAATTGTGTACGATTCAGCAAATAACCGAGCCGTACATTGTCACGATATCAATTTGCCATCGCGTTGATTTTTTCGTCGCTTTTCAACATTATGACGGAAATTCTGCGAAATTTTGAGTAAAATAAAAATGGTCTCTCTCAACGAAAAAAAAAATGATATGGCATTATTTTGCCAAAAAAGACTGAGAATTTATCTAGGTCAATTTGGAAACATTTTTATCAAAAAGTATACGCGAAACCCTACATGTTATCCCGAAACAATTTAGTTGTGTCATAGATAGTTTTAAATCGGCAGCGAAAGGAAAAAAAAAACAAAAAATAAAAAAACGTATTTTATTGTGGAAAAACTATGGGGATCAAAAATCTGATTCAACTCGTATGTATTTGGGGAACTCTACGTACTCTGGGAAAAAAATTATGAACCCACTCTACGAATATTGAAAATCCAGGTGGCCCGCTTCATATGGAATGCCTCATATGTACTATCTACGATCTGTCCTATCATTGCTATTTTACACTCCCTGGGGATGAAAATATCATTCATTCCTTGATGAAAAATTGCCGACATTCATTGGAGAATATTTAGTTTGCATACCTAGTCCCATGTAGTGTCCAATTGGCCCAGTACTGGGCCTGAATTGGTGGCCAGTCTCCCAGTAATGGCACGTCAACCGTAACCAGCACTGGCTCATTGCTGGATAACTACTGGATGATAACTTGGGCCTAGTACTGGTAGTTTTGTACGGCCGAGTACTGGGGGCCAATGCGGCCCAGGAATGATAATAAACACGGCCAGTATCGGGCAAGTAACGGCGAGAGATATTTGGTATAATCAATTTAATAATTAATTATTAATTTAAAAATATATATTTGCTAACAAACCGCCTCCAATAATTTTAATAATGTTATCAAGAGTCGCGGTAGCGACTCGACGCCAAGTTAAAAAAGAAATTAATGTTGCCTTCACACTACGATTTGTCGGTCGCTGCTGCTACTCTATTTATTCCGAAGGCGGCCACTCACCGGCCGTTTTCAAATTATAACTCGAATTATATTTGACCACACGTCGAGAACGAAAGATGTGTCAGGTTCAATATTTTTTATTTTTTTTTTCTCTTTCAAATGAGACCTGCGGCAAGGAAATCTGTTTCTTTAATGCTGATATCTGGTATCTTAGTAATTCTCGCCGAGCGACTTTATGTTCCTCCCGTACGGCCGCACTCACACAACTTTAAATGTCCCAAACTATATTTGCCGACGTATTATCTCTGACCACATGTCGCGAACGAAAAATGTATCATAATCAATATTTTCTATTTTTTTTTTCTTTCGAATGAGACCTGTCACAAGAAAATCGGTTCATTTACCGCTGATATCTGGTATTTTCAAAGTTTTTCGTGTTTAACGCACTCACACAATCTCGATTCACGTATTCACGTACATACATTATATAGAAGCGCCGCGCGCAGGCGCGAGTGGCGGCTCGCGAGCAACCAGTGTGTGACGTCACACAGTCGCCTGCTGTTCAGTCAGTCAGCGCGTGTTGCACAGCCGACATCATCAAGAGTCGCGGTAGCGACTCGACGCGAAGTGTACATTTATAATTTATAATTCGCGTATTTTTATACTTTAATCAGTGTTTAATAATTTTAATTTAAATCAGTGCGCAATATTTTAAATCAGTGCTTAATACTTTAAATCAGTGCTGAAATTAATTAATTTTTTTGTAAATGAGTGTGTGATAAATGAGCGTTGACAACACCATCGTTTATGGGATTATTTTTCATCGTAAAGTGTGATCTTTTTCGTTTTCATCAGTGTCTGCCGTGACTAACCTCATTTCAGTAAGTATCTGTCGTGATTAACCTTCTTTTAATCAGTGTCTGCATAGATTTTCGGTCGTTCATTAACAAAAGTTGTTCGGATTTGTAGTTGATTGAAATATTATTGAAATATTAACAAGCGACAAGAGCTGTTTGGCTTTGCAGCTGTCAGTAGGGTTTCGACAGATCTTACACTGACAAGAGCAATTTGGCTTCGTAGATGTCGACATAGAAAAAAAGTATTAAAAATTAAAAACAATTAGAATTATTGAACTATTAAGGGGAGGGAGACAGATAAAAAAAAAAGATTTTGGAAATTCAATATCATCCAAATCCTATTATATATGAAAATGCCCAACGCACTGTATTGTTGGTACTCGATGAAAGGATTTTTTACTGTCGACTGACTTGCATATGCTTTTCAATATTATCTTAAGCAAAGTTCTTAGGTTTTCCATTCTGCGCATGATTCACATTATGAAATTCGCTATTTTGATTGTTTTGAATAGAACGAGAGTCAAAATAGCAAATGACCCCCCCCCCCCCCCCCCCCACCCGCCCTGGCCAAGGGGCGAGCCATTTTTAGAGGGTCATTTTTAGAGGTCCGTTGTCCTCCCGTCCTTACTTCAATGGACTATGTACGGGAGCTAGTCGCTGGGACGCCAAGTTTTTTTTGTAGCGAGTTTATGTTGGCTAATGGACCATGTACGGGAGCTAGTCCCTGGCACACCAAGTTTTTTTTGTAGCGAGTTTAACTTGGCTAATATATTGGATTTGGTTTAATATTTTTGCAAGGAATTTTGTTTGTCAGCAATTTTTTTGAAAGCAATTTTTTTAACTTGGCGTACCATTTTTGTTTTGGGATTCTATTATCATTAAAGAAAAAAAAGGAAATCGTCCACGAATACAATTTCTTCGATAGCTTCCGGGAAAGTGATGTTGGCGGGATTTGAACCTATGACCTATACGACCTATCTAGTGTAACGTGGTAAAATTCCGCTCATCTCCGATTCTTAGCGAGACGACAACAACCGGCAAATCCATACCGTTTCGATATACAATTAGGACATAATTCTAGTTCTTTTTATTTCTTTATTATTTATGTACGCCGAGCGATGAGAGTTTTCCGCATCGATATTAACTACGTGAATATGGAAAATCCCGCTACGCTACGACAAAGAGGAATAGTCGATCTCGAGGCGCATTTCTGCGCTAACATTAATCTTCTCTCCCGAATCTGCAACTGAAAGAAGGAAGGGCAACATCCCGAGCAACATCGTCGCATGAAATAACGCATTATCAACTGTCGTTCTCCTGCTGCGCTGCAATTATCGAGCGCGCCCAGATTTTGGAGTTCGCGCGCCAGTGCGACAAATATTAAAACGCTAATCGTGGTTGCGAGTAGTTGCGAGAGTCAGAGTTGGCCGCCTGATTGTTCCTTGTCCAATTTATGTAAGAGTAGGGATGAGAGGGCTCGTGCTTCCGCGATCGGCACATCTCTAGGCTGTTCCTGTCCGATCGTCGTCCCGCTAAGTCGCGTGTCGAGGGTAACCATGGGGGCTGAGGAGAGAGAGAGGGAGTCGAGGAATATTTCCGCGTCTTCGGCATCGAGGTGAGCCCTTGTCGTTCGGCATTTAGAGTCTTTTGTTTTTGTAATTTTGAAATGGGGTTTTCCCGTAAATAATTGAATCTGTGGTGACGAAGGTCTCGCGCGTGGAAGAAGTTGGCGATTCTCAATTTGATCGTTGTTAGTGAGTCTCGCGTAACTTACGGTGAGTCGTTGTCCCGCGGATGTTAATCTGCTAAAATAGTTTTTTGGTTTTGCCGGGAGATAGTATCGGCGGGATCAGTCACTTTAGTGTTAATTATTTGTGCGCGGGAACGATTTGTGTGTTTTCTTGTTTCAGAGTGATTCGCGTTATGTTTTGACACTGGTGAACTGAGTAGCTGGTTTTCCCGTTTGAGAGGTTGATTGTCGCGAATAAGTGTCATTATTTAATTACTGTTCGAGAGTGAGTTCGTTCCCGCTGCACCGTGCGTGTGTGTGCGTGTGTGAGAGAGATACGGGTAGATCGCGTCGTTTGGAAAAGTGAGGTGTTGAAACGCGTGATCTATTTTCTTAAATTCTATATGTTATATTGCGAAATCGGAAATATCCCGGTATCGTCCCACGTCATTTTGGACCTTGTGGATTTGGTGGGCAACCGGCGAAATATCCGATCGCGGGTGAAGGCTCGAGTTCATCCCGTGTATAGAGTCTTAGCGTTGTTTAAAGTAAATCGATCAGGGTGGATTATCGATTGTTCCAAACCGTCCCGCAGTCAATCTTAGTTTTGTTAGGTTTTCGTTAATTCCCGTTCTCTCGTATGTTACGTGTGCGTGTGTTGGCCGATCGAGGTTTTTAATGTTCCGGAAAATTGATGGAAATATTTACGGGAATTTCTAGTCATTTGACTTTAATTCATTCAGAATAAATAGCTATTTTGTGATTCCCGTAATTAAAAACTGGAAACTTATTCTCATTGGTCTGCCCGAGTTCCTGACATAGAATCCCGCCACTCTACATTTCTTGACGGCTGCGGCTAGCTAGGCAAAAGCAGCTTGGTCCTTGAACATCGCGAGTTTTTCCCGGCGCGTAAGCGCCTGGCGCCCTGGGTAAAAGTAAAGGGAAAAGCTCGGGACTTTAGCTTTGTAGTGCGTTTGGCATTATTGGGGAAATTTACACTACACTAGACTACCGAATTACCTAACCAGCACGCTAACCACTAGACCAAACCGTCTATGCGAGTTTCTTATATTTTAAGTCCATAATAGTTGCATGTAGGATAACAATGACAGGGTGATCAGATGGATTTGAATAAAATTTGGTACACAGTTGTTTTTAAAACCACTGATTAAAGAACTCAAACTTGAATTCAGAAATTCAAAATGGAGGATCCAATATGGCCATTCAAACGACAACAAATTATATAATTTGTATGAAACACGAAACAGAGAGCCTTTTTGAATCCAATATGGCGGCTAATATACAAAGTGACTTCATTTTCATCAAACTGAGTACTCAGGTTTTTTAATACAATTGATTACCAATCAAAACTCGAAAATAAAGGATAAAACATGGCCGATCCAAAAAGTCGGTGTGCAAAATCTTGTTTAAATCGTAGGAAATGATATATGTTTTTTTTTTTGCTGGTCGTCGCTAGCGTACCGACAGTGCGCGATATTAAGGTTATGTTAATCATTGGTATGAGAGTAATGCCCCATGTCTGACCACGACCTGCTGACATGCGTGAGAAACGCATTGGAACTAAGACAATGGTCCCCAGTTTTAATAATTTGATATATACCGTTGATTGTATGTACAATTGGGAGCCGTGGACTGGCCGAGCATTGAGATTTTAAAGGCAACCGTGAATCTTGGGGAAGTTAAGGCGTCCGTGTGTTATCCGGTAATGGCTGAGGTTTGGCAAAACTTATTTGGTCGACTATTGATAGCCATTGCGGGCCGAGTATTGGCGTTCGGAATTCAACCATGAATACTGCAAGAATCACGGCAGATGGGAATTAACCAGTGTTGGCCCAAAACTGGTTAACCATCTTTGGCCGACTATTGGTAGCCGTGTACTGGCCAAGAATTGAGTTTTTAAGGGCAACCGTGAATTATGAAGGAATTACGGCGACCGTGTGTTATCCGGTAATAGCCGAGGATTGGCAAAACTTACTTGGTCAACTATTGACAGCCATTGCGGGCCGAGTACTGGCGTTTGAAAGGCAACCATGAATAGTGAGAGAATCACGGCAGCCAGAAATTAACCAGTGTTGGCCCAGAATTTGTTAACCATAGTTGGCCGATTATTGATAGCCATGTACTGGCCGAGTGTTGGCCCTGTTGTAAGATCTGGCGATTCTTACATGGAGTGTTATGAAACTGAAATAAAATGTTCTATTGACCCCTCAAACAACTTTTTTTGCTCTATGGCAAAAGAAACTAACTATTTCAAATAAGGAAATTTATGGATTTTTACGAACTTAGCAGATTTCTAAGTCATCCAAATAATCCCAAAGAATGTTCAATATAGCCTGTGCTGAGTTCTCCCATGAAATGTAGTATGAATGTAGCTTTCGTTCAGCTTCAAAGTAGTGAAATGTCAAAATTTTTGTGTAAACCTAATTTTCAAAGTTGTTGCTCGGTTTTCGGCATTTCACCAATCCTGTCTCTATCTGAAATCATTATATTCACGCTGGATGAAACATTCGTGTGTACAACCGAGCATTTATCCGGTGTTTATAGCCTCAGAAAAGTGTAAAGAAATTGACAGTTTATCGTCTGTGTATCAATATGAGCATATCTATGATTTATATAGGGCATTTTATACTTTTTCAACTCGCATATTATACAATTTTATATTGCAACCGTCAACGGCTTTCTAATGATACTACACACGCGATAAATGATTCCGAAGTGCCAATTGACAGTTTGTCGGCAAACGTCCATTGGTAATATAAAGTATAGAAAGTCATTACATGGTCAACCATAGAGGTTATTTCGTATTTTCCTGATCAGGCAACGCCCACAATTTTCGATAGAGCGACCGTCAGTGGAACAGAGAACGCGAGGAAACAGAACTAGCCGACACATTTTTCCAACTCGGTCGGTTCAGTCACGGATAAAGTTGTCATGCATAATGTGATTTTCAACAATAATTTTTTTCTGTTTTTTATTTTTAATAATTTCTTAGGAAAGTAGAAAATATTCTAAAAATGATCCCATATGTTTATTCTAAAAATTGGCAATATTATTAACACATTTTTTTAAATGGAAAAATAAATGTATTATGCAACTTAAGGGGGGGGGGGGGGGAGTCAGGTCAAAAATGTAAAAAAATCGAATTTTTTTTTTCTGTAAAAATGTTCATTTCCATGTAATCTATGTGTTAGTAAAGTTATAAGCCGAAATTCGCAAAAATGGCCAAGTTCTACGGTACCATTTATATTTTAGTAGTAGTAGTAATTGTGAATTTATTGACAGTACATTGTAGCAATATCGCTACTAGCGAATTCTGATATATGTATTTCGCGCGCAATAGTACTTGAGCCGTAGCTTCTCGTACCGTCTCTCTACCGCGCGCGCCCGCGTCCATCGTAGCCGTGCGGTCCGTCCTCCCACCGCGCGCGCCCGCAGGCACCTTCGAGAGCGAGATCTTGTCGCCTCAAGAGATCAACAATAACATTTGCTCGTTGAGCGGTGGTCAATATGTCCTTAATATATCTATATCTGGGACATTCGAATGAAACGAACCAAGTTCACTGCCACGGCTCTTCCCAGTCGCCGGATAGAAGCCACGTAGTGCGGATATATTTCTTTATACAAATGTCCCGCGTATAATTGTGCAGTCTGTTTTAAAATTATTTATGGTATTATATTGTTCTTTATTTGTGGCTACGAGTGTGGTTCTCCGTTTTACAAGGTAAAATATGCGTTTATTAAATTTGTATCATCGGTAATATAACGAAATGGAGCGCGCGGTCATGCTTCATTGCCACGAGGCCGTTTACCTGATTGTCGCCATATTTTATAGATCTTTGGCGGCTGGGACGAGTGCTAAATTGGCATTTTTAAAGCGATTGTTTTCAAACGACATAATTCGCATTCTCCCGCAAATTGGATCTGGTACCGTCTATATTACGGTGATCGACATGTTTTCTGGATAAAAAATGATCCCCACGATTTTGGCCTGATCATCAAACCATACTTCTAACGATTCTTACTGGTTGGGAAACGCTGTCTGCCCATTTTGCTGCTATCAACGGGTTTTTTGGCTACAACATTTTGCCATAAAACGCCACATAAATCGAGCTGCAAACGGACTCAAGGCGCACAGTACCGCGATCGTATCCCTTACGGTCAAGCGGCAAGCAGTAGACCATCCCGGGGCGAGTCAGCCCGAATACCGAGAACCGCGACGTGACGTCACGGTCACTTCAACTCTGGCTCACGCGGACCTCTCGCTTCCACTCATTGAGAGGATCTTCGAACTGCGAACCTGCTTAACCTGTGTCAGATAAGTGGACTGTTTTTAGTGCGTTGGCGTTATTAAATATGCTGCGGTCATTCGAGCAATAATTCAGAGCATTTGTTAAATTATGGGGAATCATTATAACATTTTATAGACGTTTTTGAAAGATTTTGGAATATTTTAATTTATGTATTATCGATATAATTCTAGTCAATGATCCGAAATTTATTGATGTTTTGTCAGTGACATTCACGGACTTTAAACAAATTTTATGGGGATAATTATTTTATTGTGCGAATTTGTAACATTTATGAGCGTCTCTATTTACTCGATTTTAAACATAATTCCGTTCGCGTTTTTGCGTATATCTAATTAATGAACTCCTTTCTTACTAGTTGCCTGTAAGCTTCAGGGGCTATTAATGAACGAATCTTATTATTATGTAAACAAAATATACGCAGATTTCTATTTACGGATAATGGTTGGTCTGTTGGACCGAATTACATTGTGTTGAATTTGTTGTCTATTACTGATTAATCTTCTTTTGCCATTATTGCTATTGCTAACGTTTCGAGCCATTCAGGTTATCTGATTCTTTCATTTTTGCTTCTGATGTTTATTGGTAATTCAGGGGGTTTTTGAATTGTGAACTTCTGTATTATATGCGATGTATGGGTTATGTTAGCGTGTTTATTGGTATGATTACCCCTGAGGATTGAACCGGGGATTCGTTACTACTGTTGTGCCCGTTGGTACCGAATTTTCTTTATAACCTAATTATTGTTCGTTTCGGTGATCACCCATAAGGTGTCCCGTATCACTGTGTTGTGATTGGTCTGCTGTCTCACCCTACTTGTGTGGTCTTTGTACGCACCCGTGTTGGAAGTGTTTGACAGTCGACCATATTAAGAATCCCGTTAGCGATTCGTTCTAAACTGTTCGACGATTTTGAAAGAAGAGTGTTCGTATTGTTCTGGAAATTGATCTCAGCTGGTGACATTAATAGTAAATCACCATTCCTTTGCCTTCGGAATCCGTCTTGTTAACTCCGTCGGCCCCAGAATATAATAAACCAACTCGTTCTGATTTAAAGCAATTTGTTCCGAATCATTAATTCCTTAATCATTAATATTTTCCATTTATACGCCGGTGGATCACCACTCGGTATCCCTTCAGTACGTCGCAATATATATATAGATTTGCCGTCCAGTTATAACTTGTGAGTCCGCCTGATTGGCATTTTGGCTTTCTTCTACCTTTCTTATCTGCAAGTACCCAGTATATAAAACTACCAGTAAACTCTAAATAAAAGATTTCATTACACGATAACGGATTTTATTACAATTGGCGCCCGAACAGGGACTCGACGAGTAGCATCTAACATAGCGGATTCGTCTTAGAGGTTGTTAAACTTCTATTTGAATTATCCAGTTCTGAGATCAATAATTATTCATGTCTGTGGGTCATAGTCCCGTTGGCACTAGGTCGAAAGAGCGCAAGAATAGGGAGGAAGAAGAAATAGCTTCCCCCATTTCGACCGTTAAAAAATTTCCTAAAACACAGTCACAAAAGAAACACCTAGGAAAAGTAAAAGTGAATTTAAATAATTCTTTCAAAATGGACGAACAGGATGATCTTGAACAAGAGAGAGACCGTCTCCGGAATGAGTCGGAAGAGATCGGGCGGCAGCGAGCAGAATTAGAGCGCATGCGACATGTGTTTCCCGAGATTAATGGGGCCGCAGTTGTCGAAGAACTGCAGCAACTGCGAGCGCAACTGGCTGCACAGCAGGTCGAAATTAACACTCTACGTGGTGAGGCTTATCGGGTTGCGGATTATCAGGGGCAAGGTCCACCCCCAGAACAAGTACCGCGACTTGTTCTGCCTCATGAGCAAGTTCCATTAGAGGGGCAGGGTCCTCAGCAAGAACCTCGCGATGACCCTAATGAATTGGTTAGGCTCCTTAGGGGATTGCAATCGGTTAAACTTGATATAAAATTGCCCAACTTTGATAACGACACGAAAACTCATCCAAGGGACTTTTTAGAACATCTGGAAAAATATTTCTTAGTCAAGCGAGTAGAGTCTGATGGTACTAAACTGTTGATTATAGAGAGTACGTTTGAGGGGAGAGCCAAGATATGGTTTAATGCAAGTAGACATCTATTCCAAACCTATGCAGTATTCAAGTCAGCATTTTTGAACGAGTTCTTCTCAATTCCGGTTCGAGTCAGGATTAAGAGTCAATGGTTGTCGCGCCGTTATGTTGCTGGTATGGGGTCAACCCAAACCTATTTTTTGAAACAAATCACTGAAGCTCAGCATTTTATTCCTCCCATGGATGCCTATGAGGCTAATTATACTGTGGTCCAACAACTCCCAGCTCGCGTACGTGAAGCTCTCGTTACTGTGGACTTTGCTCAAACTAACGTCGTATCGAATGCGCTAGCTCAGCTCGACATGGTTTATCGCGATGGAGAGCGTGTTAATCGTGGTTCCACAGGTTTATCCACTTCTGCTAATTCACAATATAATCACCCTAACTCGAGAAACCATTCGCAGGGGGGTGCATATGCTCACCCGCCGTATCCTCCTAACCCTCGTCGGCCAAATAATTATAACTCGGCTCCCAATCCTGGTCATCCGACTGCTCAAAGAAACGCGAGTGTATCGCAAATAGATTTTTCTATGCCCGTCCCGCCTGTCGAGACGGACACCGAAAATCGCGTTGCAAATCAGATCGATATTACACCAAACTCAGGGCTTGGTTACACTGTGCCACCGCCTCCTTTTGGCCCTCTCGCTAGTTCGGACAACCCGCCTAATGATTTAAACTAAGAATGGGTGCATTGAGCTTAGGTCCACAGGCCCAACCGCATCCGTTCGACGTGTTTGAGGACCTAATCGAGGGAATCCGGAATGAGCCTAATAGAGATTTTGAAAATATTCGTTTTCGAAAGTGCTTGCAGATTAGGTTTTATGTTTATGGGGTCCCAATAGCTTCATTGGTGGATTCGGGGAGTCAAATCACATGCATGTCTGAACTTTATTATGAGTATTTGCGTAAACATTTTAAAGTCATTGAGCTTCCTGTAACGAACATCATTATTACCACAGCTATTGGTAAAAAGCCAACTAAAGTTAAGAAGCAAGTTCTTTTAGAGGCATTTTGTGGATCTAGTAAAATAAAGGCATCATTCCTGGTTATCCCTTATTTATCACAAAATATGATCGTGGGAAACGATTGGCTCCTTGACCAGCGAGCGGTTCTTGATTATGATTCGCGTTCAGTTAGTCTAATGGGAAGTCGGGTACCGGATGAATTTGTACGTTTTGGCACGGCGTGTACTGAAAAAGTCGTCACCTCGCACGAGGATGACATCACGTACATACAAGTTATTACGAGTAATAATATTACCAACTTGGTAGCTACGGCTAGAAACGAAGGGCAAGCCCCTTTGGCGCATTCGGGTTTAAACAAAAAAGAGCCGTTCCGTACTCCGGAGGTAATCGATTCCGTTGTAGAGGTCATCCCTGATGTAACAGAAGCACCCATATCAGTCTCCTCCAATTTGTCCGAGGATCCCGTGCTCGAATCACTGACCGTTGTCGGGGGTTTGCGTTGCCTGTATTCTGAGACAATGGATACTGGTGATGATAAGCTCCACGGGATTTGTACGGCGATAAAGGTAGACGAGGTGCCTTCAAGTCATTCGGAAACGATCGAAGGGCTGTCGTATCTAGAACCTACCTGCGAGATTGTGTCGATTAGCGAGATCGAAGGCCTCCTGTGCGAGGATGATCTGGATACCTACCAGTCGTGTCGGTTGTATATTGAAGGAGAGGACCATAATTTTTATGACGACGTTAATCTTCTCGTTGACAGCATACCGGATTTGTCTTTTGATCGTAAGAGTTCCCTGATCGAATTTATACGCAAATTTAAGCGGTTATTTTCGTCTAAGCCAAGGGCTGCGGGTTCGTATAAACATAAAATACAACTGACCACTCCTAAGACCATTGTGCGACGCAGTTATCCTGTGCCGATGGTACTGAGACAAGCCGTCGAAACAGAGTTAGATGATATGCTGAAGAATGGCATTATTGAAAGATCGGATAGCCCTTATTGCAACCCTTTGCGTATCGTTCAGAAGAAAGACGGTAGACTTCGAATTTGTTTGGATGCCCGGTTCATCAACCAAGTGATAGACTCCGATAATGAATCTCCGCCTTTGATCAGCGAACTTGTTCAGCGTTATTATGGAGTACAATGGATGTCGACATCAGATCTTGCTAATGGTTACTGGCAAATCGCCCTTGATGAGGCATCTCGCCCATATACCGCTTTTTTGTATGGGTCAACATTGTACCAATTTTGTAGAATACCATTTGGGCTAAAAACTGCTGGCAGTGGATTTATCCGAGCAGTTAGTCAAGTCTTTGAACGCCATTATGACAAATTTCTTACTATTTACATCGATGATTTGCTCGTCACCTCCGCTTCTTTTGACGAGCATCTCGCACACCTCGATTCGGTATTCACGCGTCTACAAAATAATAACTTTACATTAAGGCTGGACAAGTCATTTTTTTGTCGTAAATCAGTGGAATTCCTGGGGTACGAACTGACAATAGAAGGAATTAGACCGCTCCAAAAGAAGTTAGAACTAATAGAGAATTTTGCGGAACCTGAAAACAAAAAGCAACTGCAGCAGTTCATCGGCGTATGTAACTACTATCGTCAGTTCAGTGTTCGCCATTCTAACTTTATTGAACCTTTTAGATCGCTTCTTAAAAATAAATCGGATTGGCTTTGGACCGAGGATCACCGACTAGCTTTCATCGATCTCAAACGTAATTTTGCTAATGCTATTCAACTAAAACATATCATGCCTGATAGGAAGTTTCAGCTGCAGACTGATGCTTCTGATCTTGGTATTAGTGGAGTCTTGTTTCAAACGAATGACGATGGCGAACAATGCGTTGTAAAACTAGTGAGCCGTTGTTTGAACTCTGCCGAGGTTCATTACGGAACCACGGAGAAGGAGTTACTCGCCATCGTTTATGCGGTTTATCAATGCAATACTTATTTGATGGGTCGTCGGTTCGAGATTATTACGGATCACAAGGGGCTCAGCTTCTTGAATTCTACCCAATATCACACTGCACGTCTGCGTCGATGGTGTTTTGATTTGTCGCGGTACACTTTCGACGTCACGTATTGTGCAGGGCGGGATAATTTGGTGGCGGATTTTTTTAGTCGGCATCCCGCTGGCAAGTTTGAATCTGAAGATCAGGGGTCTTTAGTGGTATCCGTGATAACGAGCGTCCTTCCCATTAATGTACCGAAGTTACCCACAAAAAATCCTTTGTTTCATTTAGCAGAGGAGATCGACTCTCTAACCCCAGATTTGAGGGAAGATCTCGGTGCCATAAGACTCTTACAATCGGAAGACGAGCGAATTGGCAAAGTTATTATCCGAGTGAGGAATGGGGAATTGACAAAAGTTTATACCCTTCATAATGATATCTTGTTTCGGTTTTATGATCACGCAGAGCGTTGGTTGTTGGTTGTTCCGTTGATACTCACCTCTAGAATTGTTCATTATTTTCATTCGCAGCTTGGTCATCCTGGTTATTCCAAGACACTCGATTACATCCGTCGTTATTTTTACTGGGATAAAATGGTTCATCAGGTCCGCGATTTTGTCCGAACTTGTGATTTATGTCAACGTGTTAAGGCCCTGAACGTTTCCATGCAGGGTTCCTATGATCGTGTGAAATCCGAAAAGCCAGGAGACCTCGTGACAGTCGATTTTTATGGACCTCTACCGCGTTCTGTGGGGGGTGTTCAGTATATTTTCGTAATCCTAGATTCTTTCTCAAAATACGTCAAACTATATCCGATGAAACGAGCTACAACTTGTGTGGCCTTAGGCAAAATAGTGAACAACTACATTCCCGAATTGGGCAAACCTATCGCTATTTTGGCGGACAACGGTACCCAATTCACAGCGAAGCGCTGGAGGGAGTGTTTGGAGCAACATCAGATAAAAGTACGATTTTGTTCCATCCGGCACCCCCAAAGTAACCCAACAGAGAGAGTGATGCGTGAGCTTGGGAGATTGTTTAGGACATTGTGTTCCGATGCGCACAATGCTTGGGCAAGACATGTGCCTCGAATTGAATCTTTACTTAACATCATGACCCATGTCGGTACCGGGTTTACTCCGTTCGAGCTGCATTTCGGGCGACAACCGGTAGACGTGATTGACCGATTGGTGTCTTTCCCAGCGAATAACGATACATCGGCCAAATGGAGCAAATATTAATAAAAGGTAATATTTTTTAAGTGACATAATTATTAATAAATAAATGTTATGCTATTTTCTAAATCAGTGATTAACTTTGCTTTCAGAATGAAAAAAAAAATAGTTTGCTCCATTTAGCCGGTGTATCTTTTCATGAAGAAGAAAATGAGACATCAACCATTCCATTCTGCCTATTAGTTTGATCAGAATCATGAGCAGAGTGGAAAACCTAAGAACTTTGCTTAAGATAATATTGAAAAGCATATGCAAGTCAGACGACAGGAAAAAATCCTTTCATCGAGTACCAACAATACAGTGCATTGGGCATTTTTATATGCAATAGGATTTGGATGATATTTAATTTCCAAAATCAATTTTGACCTGACTCCCTCCCCTTAATTCACTTGTCAATAACAAAAAGTTAAACTGGTTTTTCGCTTTCGTTCGAAAATCTTTTTTTTTACCGGGTCACTATATTGGCAGTTTTTGAAATTCCAAAAAATTCAAGGTTGTTTCTATAAAAAATGTTTTAAAGGAGAACCTGTATAAATTTGACGTTATTCGGTCGAATTATCATTAAGATTCGATGCTCACTGCTCACAAGAGAAGGTTTTTTATATATTAATAATCAATCCGTTAATGCTTAATATTTCTTTAAAATTGGAACTACACGAAATGTTTTACTAAGTGTAAAAATCTAACCTCGTCCTTCCAATGAACGATTATTAAACAAAGACGGTCGTGTTTTTCGAAAAACAAATCCTAAATGTAAAATTCCTACAAAATCCTTGTACGTTGTACTGGACTGGAAACTTAAAAGGTAAGTAATATCTTAAACAATTTCGGGTTAGTCGAAATATAACCCTATGCGTAATAGACTCTCGTCTTTGACGTGATAAGTGTCCTGCAAAGCGGGCATTTACGCGACGTTAATGATCGGTCGCACGTTTCGCACATGACGAGATGGCCACATTCATTGTAGACAATTCTCGGACGTGCTCCCAAACATGCCGAACACGGTCTTTGTTCGAATATGACGGCAGCATCTTCTGCAATTCAAGTTTTTTTTATTGTAACAATTGGAATATTGAAAAGATTCTAAAAGTGATATGAAAATTTGTAGATGTGAAATTTTACCTGGGCGTTGTTGGCCTCCCTCCTCCGCAGCGATCTCTCTATCATTATCAGGAAGATTCTGTGGATTGTCGTTGATCGCAACATCTCCCCAATCTTCATAATCCACTGGTCGTCCAAAGTCCGGCTGGAAGATCGGGTCGTTGGGATCGCCAACTTAAAAAAAAAATACAAAAAAAAAAAAACATTACCTTAGTGAGTAAAATTATGAATCTTGTGATGTAATGTATCAGCGGCTTCGATCTTATATTTTATCAAAAACCAATCATTAAAAATGCACGACCAACAAAAAACTACCAAATTCCTCATCTTCGGACTCCGCATCCGCAGCATTTTCCGCAACGACTGCTTGAGCAATTTCCTCAGCATTCATAATTTCGTCTCCTACTGGTGCGTCTTCAGCAAGTCGGGCTGCCACATCATCCACATGTACCGGTCTGCGCACGAAGTCCGTCCGTTGCAGCTGGACCTCGGCATTACCGTCGAACACTTGGACCGCTTAACATGAAATGGTAAAGTTTGATTCTTATTTATATGCATGAACTCGACATTGAGGAAACCTGTGTATATTTTTTTTAATATTGATTTAATTTACTGCTGATGACGAGTGAACCCAATTGCGCTCGTCGACGATGATCGCTGATATTGTTCAGGAATTCCTCCATGTTAAGCCTGCCATAGACAACAATGTAGAATTGAGATTTGAAGTTTGTGACATTATCTTTGTTTTATTCTTATTTTAAAAAATTTTTCGCCCAATTGCCAACGATTTGATGGTTTCTGTTTTTTTTAATCCGCCATCTTTTTTTTTTAGTATTTGTTAATTGAACGGAAATATTTAAGCGCGATGAGAATGCTCACCTCCCAACTGATAGCTGGTCTTGGATTCGGGCGATGCGGGTCGCTTCTCTTAGTTGCGTTCTGTGACGACCATTTGGTGGAGGCGCTTGCCAGTGGGCCTCACTGAGTTCTATCAGAGCATTCAGTCGATCCCCTATGGAGCGTATATTATTATTAATAAAGAGAATAAAAATGTTTAACACAAACTGACTTTATCCGCGTCAAACGAATAATCGAACTCGTTAATAAAACTGATAATCTTGTGACACAGTTCATCAAAATTGAAATTTTTCAATACTTATCATTGCGCAGCTTTCAATTTGCATTGCAGAACTCAGTCACATGTATAAAGTTTCATGCAATCTGATTACAAGACTGAAATACAAGATTTTTATAAGGCAAGTGCACGAATATAACTACTGAGCTTCCGCGGAGCAGAGATACTAATGTTTATTCGGATTTGCTTGGAAGACTGTGAGAATATGACTTCGATGTATCAATTTTGGCTTCAGGTACAAAGCGAAAGCTGTGAAAAGTTAAGGATTGAGAAAAATATTGAATAGTGATCTGCATTACAGAATTATTGATTTTTTTTTACCAAGCTATTCAAGTTGAGTAATGTTTGTTTTAAGGATGTATGATAGGTACAGGCCTGTCAAACGTGAGTTTCAGAGAAAATTTCGAACACTTCCCGATGGAATAAAAATTGAAAAAAAATCAAGCATGTAAAAATCAAGCATAATAATAATTCCAAAATGTTATTAACAAATTGATGAATAAAAAAATTGTTGAACTAATCATCAGACAGCCTAACGTTTTTTTCAAATGAAAATGATTTGTCAATTTTCCGAATACATATGAATTTTTTTTACAATTTTTCCGTTATTTTGAATTTCTTTTTTTTTTAATGCACGAAAAATAACGAATTTTTTATATGCGTTTGGCTTAAAACCATCCATTACACTGAAGATTTTTTTTGCCAAACGCATATCTAAAAATCGTTATTTCTCGCACATTTTCAAAATAAAAAGAAATTCAAAATAAAGAAAAAATTCTGAAAAAATTCATATGTATTCGGAAAAAATTACAAATCATTTTCATTTCACAAAAAAACATTAGGTTGTCGGGTGATTTGTCCAACAATTTTTTTATTCACCAATTTGTTAATAACATTTTGGAATTATTATTACGCAAAAATCGATCTTTTCAGCACCTTTTACATGCTTGATTTTTTTCCGATTTTTATCCCATCGGGAAGTATTCGATATTATCTCTGAAACTCACGTTTGGCAGGACTGTAGCTATCATATATCCTTAAAGTATTTCGTCACATGCCTGAATCGATTACAATGTGCAGGTGCGTTAATTTTTTATCGAATCTCCCACACGGTTAAATATTTATGTTAGGTGAAATTAAATTAAATGATCAGCAATTTTGAGTACCGAAGAATGCCCAAAGATTCCGATTGGCGCGACAAAGTTTTCCAACAATATGGCGGTGGAAAGACTCGCACAGATCGTTGATTGCCAATGACTCTCTTGATACAGATATCAAATCGCTAAGAGGAAGCCACTGGGTTCTCAAGTAGCGTGTGAACTGCAAGATCGACGGATGCTCGTTAGCTACCAGATCTCCGGCTTGAACGATGCTTTCGAGGCCTTCGGCAAAACGTGTAATGGGCGCCAGTGGCAACGACGCAGCCATCCATAAGGCGTTTTGGGGCGTTGTGGACAATTGCAGTTGTACCCACCTTCCACATAGATCCTAGTTAAAAATAGCATACGTTATATATAGAATCGTAAAGATTGAAAAAAAAAGAAACAACAAGTTGTGTGGTCTTGTTTCTTACCATGAAGTAGAAGAACCAGCAGCCAGTAATAGTGATTTCAGGAAATACCTCACGGAGAGAGCCGATGAATGCACTATCATAGACACATATTGCTGTTTGAAGATTTACTTGCAGCCCTGGTGACATTTCTAGCAACAGTCGCCAGACCGCGAGAAACTGCTCCTTACTCTTCTCTTGGAAGAATATATAAACCATGGGTACAGCCTGAAATACAGAAGATGCGAGAAACGTACTGTAATAGTAACGGAAAAAAAATTGAATCTTGCTTTAAAAAAGATCAGAAAACCGATTCATCCAACGTTACAATCGATGTCCAACTCGAACACCATAAAATATTTTTTCTCTGAAGCAACTAAGTAGATACTGATATGCTTACCGTTTCCATCACTCGTACATAAACAACAGTCATATTGTAGGTCCTCGTTGGCCCTGCGTCGATCTGCAGCCACGGTTTCGTAAATGATGAAAAATCATATATATATATATATATATATATATATATATATATATGTATATAATTTTTTTTTCCACTTATACAGTAAAACTTTGATTATCCGGAGTCGGATAATACGGAGTTCGCATGCTATTCTCCGGATAATCGGGGTCTTACTGGCTTGCGAAACAAAACGGTTTCTTACGTGAACGATGGGGCTCACGAATATTTCGTGCGTATTATTTAGTCGCTCGATCATATTTGGAGTGACGAATAAAAGTGCGGAAATCCCGTCCGCTCCGGTAGCTGTGCCACGATAAATATTCAGCGTGAGGTGGAAATCCTGCAGAAATCCACCTAATGTTATTAGATCGAGCGGGACTTCTGAAATACCGCGATATCTCTCTCGATCCATGGTCGATCTCATTGATCGCAGAGTGACTTCGTTAACCACTGGACGCTCATATCTGTACGATGAACCATAGAAGAAAACATTAAATCTGTTGTTTGTTTTTTTTACTAACATTTTATAAATAAGAAAATTCGAATATTGTACCTGAAGGCTACTTCTCGGTAAATTTCGACAATCGGCCTCATCGTCTCTCGGCACAATCGCAACAGTTCGACCCTCATGCGCGCCTCCGCAACTATATACTGATTTGGCTCGTGTACGTCGTGCTGCCGAATAATGATTACCTCATCGCCAACGACCTCGACTTGACCAGGGCATCGCAGCCTCACTCTTAGAGCGCAGCGGTAAGTATCAGCTATCGTTGCACGTTGGTCTAGGTGATAGACGTATCCGCCATGGTAGTAACGACGCGATCCAAACCGCATCACATTGACTTCTTCCATCTGCTCGAACGATTATCACTGTAACTATTAGATATAAAATCCGTTCCCGAGTGAGTGACGAACCCATTATACGTGATAAGTTAGAGACTTTTCAAGCTCTTTGTCCTGAATCATTTTTCTTTTTTTTAAATTTCTTATTTTGCAATAATTTATCGACATGGCGCAAATAAGTTGAACGCAACATATTGACTATTATGATTAATGTCACGAATAATATCACCGAACATTCATAATATATAGTCAATAGGATGCGAAAACGAACCATGGATGATTATTTCTACGTTAAAGACAACATTATTTTGCTTCACGCGCCTATTAGCCACAATGTATATGACCTTATCGTATTGGTAATTACACGATTATTTATTTCAGAACAACAATTTCTATCTTTCATAATTAATCACGCTCTACGCCGATCGAATATTTGTTTCAGCGAGTCAAGGGATAATCTGTTTGCTTTTGCAACAATTACAAACGTACAATGATAGACAAAGAACGTTTCGACCGAGGATTTCGATAATCGTAGAAATGCTTTGTAACCCGTCTTTTTCCGAACGGCCAACTCGAGCAGTGAATCGCCAGCCCTCGCTGACGCGCAAGCCGTTGTGACCTTCTTGCAGGGCACCAGTGTAAACAGACGCACGAGCGTCTCAACTACCATCGTCTTTCTAACACCGTGCGATGCAAAATTACTTCAACAGCGTCATTATCGAAATAAAATTATTATCAATTTCTTTGTCATTATCTCACCGGACATCAGCAGCAATCCAATATATTTTCTTAGTTGCAATTTTTTTTTCTTCTCAATCACGAATGATGTACCGTAAAACATCGTGGATTCTTTTTACACCGCCGGCAAAGCATGAAAATCGGTTTCATTGGCGATTTGGCGTGCATTGCGTACACATTCTTTTTTTACGTGTTATTTATTTTTATTTTTTTCTATCACACATCTATTGCCGCCTGTAATCGGCTATTTTTTCCCCGTTTTCGTTGCTGCACAAATAATTATTCTCGATTCAGTTTTTCAATAACACTAATAATGATAAAAATTAATAGAATTGAATTATACAATTTTCCATAGAATACTATGAATTGAAACGCCTTGTAAATCCACACGATTTCACCGAACATACACAATACACATTCAACAAGATGCAAAAATGAATCGTGAATGATCTTTTCTACAATAACGACAAAATCCTGTTGCTCCGCACGCCTATTAATCACATTATATACAATCGTATGGCATTGGTCGCGACGAGACTATTTATTTCGATCTTTTATATTTAATCACGCGCTACACCGAGAAAAATTTGGTTGCAGCGAGTCAAGGGACAATCTTTTGCTTTTGCAATCAGCGCGAGGCAGAGATATTCCGATGCGATTATCTCTCTCACTCTCATTGCAAACGTACAATGATAGACAAAGAACGTCTCGACCGAGAATTTCGATAATCGTAGAAATGCTTTCTAACACGTCTTTTTCCGAGCGGCCAACTCGAGCAGTGAATCGCCAGCCCTCGCTGGCGCGCAAGCCGTTGTGACCTTCTTGCAGGGCACCAGTGTAAACAGACGCACGAGCGTCTCAACTACCATCGTCGTTCTATCCCCGTGCGATGCAAAATTATTTCAACACCGTCATTATCGAAATAAAATTATTATCGATTTCTGTGTCATTGCCCCACCGGACACCAGCAATCCAATCTATCTTTTTAGTTGCCATTTCTTTTCTTTTCAATTACCAATGTTGCACCGTAAAACAACATGGATTTTTTAATACTGACGTCGAAGCACGATTATCAGTTTCATTGACGGCAATGCGATCATTTTTCGACATTGCATTATTGTGCACTTTATAAATACATTTGACGTGCATTGCGTGCACGAAAATTGAATAGTCGATTTCTTTACTTGTAATTATGTGATTATTATTACGGATCGACTTATCGTGAAATACGCGAAAACCGCCGAAACGAAATCATGACATGATTGATTTATTCTTATCTTGCCACATATGTAACCGACAGCAGAGACGAATAATGAAAATAACAAAATGCATAGCATTTCTTACCTTGGTACAGCTACTGAATAACGTAGACGGCCTTGACCACCATGCGGAAAGGGAGGAACTGCCGAAGACACTGTCCGCTGTTCTTCGGCGATACCGATATACTCTCACGCGCCGCTGCGCTGCGCGCCATACCTCTGATTGGCGGATTGTTCGCATAAACAAAGTGCCGCGCTAGTTTTTCGTATGTGGGCGATATTTTTCGACGTACGAAAATTTAAAAATTATAAAAGCGCAAGAGAATGGACAAAACTGCTTATTGTACAGTATTCTGTAATTAAATATTGCTTTGTTCTCAAGGCAGAAAATGATCAATAGTTGAAGAGCCACAGAACTTAGTTTGTTATCGGTTATAGGTTCAAATTCCCATTAGTGCCAAAATAAAGGAAGTAGTCATAAATTATGTAAACGAAAGAATTGCTTCATAATTCAAAGGAATGATTATGGTGATTTGATACAAACGTACATCGTGGCCTATGATATGAGTTATTTAACTCGATGCGATTAAAAAAATTATTTTTATTATGTAAAAATAACAACTCATTCGATAACGGCTACTATTATGATTTTCAGTTACGACCGATAAGTACAGAACGTATTTCTACCATACAAGTTTTGGACATAAGTAGATATTGCTATTGTAAACAGATAATCAATTTGTAATATTCAAAGACTGTAATTATATTAGTCAACGTTCACCTTAGCTTTGTTCTATGATAATTGACGTTTTTGGGGCACTATATCAAAAAGTTGATCTGTCGAATTATTAAGGATCTATGAATATTGTTGGCATAACATAATCCAAGACTTATCAGATACATAGTGTTTGAAGCATTCATTAACGTTACCTCAACCTTCATCGTCGTAAGCAGCCTCGATCTCGACTTGGTGACGACGATCAATTATTTCCTGAAGGAATTGTGCGACTGTCAACCTATAGGATTACGAATTTCTTTTTATGAATCTAATCATTTATGGGTATTTTATACTCTGTACAACATTCCCAACTATATAGAGGAGGAAGAGTCTAGCTGTTTCGGTACTGCGTTTATAGCTTATTGCGATCCGGCACAACAGACTATACTACAATATATTTGACATTTCAATATTGATTCATTTGAGCAATGTTTTGATACAATCATTGCTAGGATTCGGTCATTCGTATGACTCTTGCACAGAATTATTGTTAGAGAGGTTCGAAAATGGGACAATTTAAAAGCATGAGCTTAAAACTTATCACGTATAAGATTTCAAAAACTTCACTTTTTTCCCCTTGTCATTTATCAATCATTTCGATATTCAGACTGTGACAAGTAAAGAAGTTCAATAGAATACTTATAACTATTTTGAAGTGAATGAATTGACAATTTTTTCAAGTACGCGACTTAACAGGGCTGCACCCAACTTCGCGAAATATCTAGAACGTATTCAAAATGCTTCGCAATCCTATTCATTGGTAACCACTAATAATCCACCAACCCTCCTCTGGATAGTTGCTGCTGTAGATCTAGAATTCTGGCATCTTCTTCAATCTGCTCTCTCACACGGCCCAGCGTAATCGGCCTGCGAGACTGAACTCGTTTCCAGTTCATCTCTTCGATCTTTGTAAGTTTTTCCAATCGATCTGAAAAAAAAAAACAATTGAATAGTCTTATGGTAGAATTTAATGAACGTTAGTTTTGTGTATTTCCGCAAACCTAGGAAAATCCAGATGGTCGGATGAATTCCACCAAGTCTCCCAGTAAGGTGTCGATGGAAGGTTTCGCAAACATTATTCGTACGCATCCAACCTGGTTCTACAGACACAACATCAGCCAGCCGACTCCATTGCCTTCGGACATATAAAAAAATGGTACCACGGAAGGGCACTCATTGGCAATTTCATTTCCAACGGCTGCTGCAGCGTCTAAGGCTTCTTCAAAACGTGCTGCAGGCGCTAACGGCATGGACATTGCCATCCACAGAGACTGTCGAGGTGCTCGCCTTAATCCCAGTTGACGCCACTTCTTGTATAATGCCTGATGAATCATCGTAGAAAAAGAAAAAGATTTCTTTATATGAAGAGAGAAACCGACTTTTTATTAATTATGAAATACACTCTTCATATAATCGCGCAATAAGTCCCTATGCTTATACATTGGACTCTCCATATAGTCACGCGATTATATGGAGAGTCAACTGTATGTCTGACCTGACAGTAGTGGAACCAACAACCACGGATTAAAACCCCTGGGAAAACCTGGCGTACCGAATTGATTATCGCTCTTTCGAAGTCACTGACGACACACCGCAGAGTAACTCGCAGTCCTGGCGATAAATTAAGAATGAATTCCCATACTGCGATATACATTTGCGTTGTCTTTCTCGAGCAGAGCACGTATACCACGGGAAACGCCTCGAAAAAAAAGAAAAGCGGTATGAGATACCACAGAAATAAGACGTGAGTATTTCGCAAAGCAGAAACTGAAAAATTCATCTACCACGTCCATCGACCGTAAGTTAATGATCAGTAGCTGGAGTGCTTTAGGTTTCCTGGGGACAACCTGCAGAGTATCAATGTACGATGATAATGACATAGTTATGACAAAATGAACTAAGAGTCGCAATGCTTACGCGGAATGTTGCGTCAATAAATAGTTGAACTGCCAAACCAAGTCGCAGAAGCATACTCATGTGTGCGAAAACTAGTCCAACAGACCCATCGGCACCTCTGGCGATACCGCGGAATATCGGCTGAGTTACTGGATAATTGTGAAGCGTAAGCCCCAGTTCCGCAAGCGTTTCTGGGGTTTTTGGATGCATCCGACTTCTTTCGCGCTTCATGGAGGATCGCATCGACTTTAAAGTAACATTGACGGCAACTTGCGGATACCTTTACAAAAGAGGTTCAAGAATTATGAATGTGAGATTTTACGTGACAATCATAATGTCGAATTTAACATTTCTTTTGTAGGACAAGTGATAAATACAATCGGTGCTTAATTTTCCATGCTGGGTAAAGTCTGCATTGCATCAATGAATGAATCTGTTTTCAAAACAGTCTCCATTTACTTTGCATATCAACTATTCTCTCTAAAAGTTGTAAAATCATTATATTTAATTCTACAACAAAATCACCAAATGCAGCTACGACTTTGAGTAGCTGCACTGAACCTTAGAGTTGGAAATTTCCTTGTGCAATGTCAACCTAATTCTTTTTCCTGATAGGCTTCATGCCGCTAGTCCAAGTGCCATAGTCAACCTTACTCAAACAGAAAAATGAAAGCCGATGACTACCGTATAATAATTGTGCTAAAATATGGCCCCATGAGTTGTGGGACTTAATATGTAATTAAATGAATTAATTAATTTAATACGTAATACCCAATACAACGCAGCATATATATACGCTATTCAATATGTTGAATCAACATTGTAGTGCAAAGGTTTTAGAGAATGAACGATCATAAATCACAAAGGCAAGTTCCGGATTACGCGATTTGTATCATGCGATTCGTTGCTTAATCGTTTAAATGCGCGGGGGATTAGCAAACCAAAAAAGTGTCGAAAATATTTAAATAATTTGAACGATTGCCTCACGAAATTAGACTCAATCATTTCTAGAAAATATATTGCATTTTGTATAATTTTGTTATACGTACTCCAATGATACGTTCCGAAAAATTTCATCAAAGCTGAGCACGGTTTCTCTGCAAAATTGTAATATTTTCAATTTCATTCGTGCTTCGTCGAGAATAAGCGGATTTGGTGGATGCCCATGGTGCGGCTGAATAACTCTGATTTGTTCAGCTTCGACCAGTACGGTTCCAGGACATAATGTACTTGAACGAGTTGCACATCGATATACATTGTTGTTCGGATTCGTGTGATCAGAGTGATACGCGTATCCCTCGTAGATGAATTTACGCGATTCAGTTCTTTTCCCTGGCAATTCTTCCATCTGAAAGATGAATGTATAATGAGATAACAAAGTATAAATAGAAAGAAGAAATATATCTGAAGCCAATCTAATGATTAATATTTAGAAATAATAATTTCCATAGTATAAATACAATGAATATTATTACACATTATATATTAAAGCTAACGGCTTGAATATTGTACGTAATATATAATTATTTATAAAATCAAATCAACATCGACTGATAAGAATAGCCTGCAGCATCAGTCGAAGCGCTGTAGAATATTTCATACAAAAGAAATCGGAGACTCATTCCAATGAAAATTCTAATTAATCTCGCAGGTTGATTCTCGCAAGAAGCTTGGATATGGATGCGAACAAAGATGAAGAGCTAGATAGGAATTTCAAGATTTCGCCGTATATGCAGGCGCAATAAGCATTTTTTTTAAAGCCTAGCATGAAACTAAACAACCATGTAGTTTTACAAGTAGTTTAGCATTATTCGATGTTCTGCTGAACATAAAGTTGCCGGATCATACAATCCACAGATTGATTCACGGATGTTAACATTAAGGAGACCGAGTCACCTTAAAAAAGTCATTAAAAAAATTCTGTACATGGTACTCTTCTTTTAGAAAATCTTATATTTAAACCTCACCGAGTACATAGCAAGCATTATAATTCTGCAATTTTTTAAAGACGTACAGTGCACCAAAATGGTGTAAGGTAAAAAGTAAACATTTTTACTCGTCGGAGCTTTCAGACCAAACTGGAGAACAAATTTTAGTGTTCGCTGTCTTATTTTATCTGTCGAAGAGGGAATTCTGGATTGAATATAGCGATTCTGGATGCAGTGAGAATTAGATTTACTGTAATCAATTGTTTAGTTAGTTTTTAATAGTGAAAGATTTATTGACACATTTGAAATCATAGCTTTGTCATAAAGAACTGAAATAAAAATTCCTATATTCAATCCAGAATGCAGTCTTCGACAGATAAAATAAGATAGCGAACACTAAAATTTGTTCACTGGTTTGGTCGGAAAGCTACGACAAGTGGAAAATTGTACTTTTTACCTCACACCATTGTGGTGCATTGTAAGTCTTTACAAAATTGTACAATTACAATGCTTGGTATGTACTTAATGAGGTTGAAATGTAAGATTTTTAAAAGAAGGGTATATTTACAGAATTTTTTTTCTTATGACTTTTTTAGGTGACTCGGCCCCCTTAATGTATAATCTTAGTAAGAGAATGTATATCGGTAAAAGACCAGCGAAACTGAGGTGAAATTGAACGATTGCTTTACTTCATATTGATCAAACATTCCTGAGCAATCGTAAGAAGCGTCGTACATTAAAACGCGCATTTCGAGTCATCGTAATAAAATTACTTAATACTCTGAAAGAAAATAATTGGTCAACATCCAGCACTATATCAATAATCATAGTTATTTCATGCATTCATAGTAGGAAATTTTCTCAGGAGTACGGAAAAAAATTATTGATACGCACCACAACTTCTTGCACTCGGCTCCCGTGATGTAACGTAAGTTTTTCTGCGAAAAATGATCACTTTTATGCGAATGAAATTTGAATCAGCTTAACGCTAAATTAACAACAAGTAACACGTGTACATTTGTTTACTTACGTATACGTTTCTGACAACGATTCGAAACAGCACAAAACGTTGAAAACACCGTCGATAAACAAACGCAAACTTCTTCTTCAGCTTCTCAATATTTCTAGTCTTCTTCTTCTTCTTCTTCTTCTTCTTCTTTTGTCACTTTGGTGGGGCCTACTGAATGTGGAGGCGATCCAACCTGGCCTCTGGTCTAAACCGTGCCGGCCAATCAACCAATATTTCTAGTCAACGGGCCAATAAGAGAGCCCCCAGTACTTCCAAAAATAAACGCAAAATAGCGCCACACATTGTTTATGCGACAATCCGCCAATCAGAGGTATGGCGCGCAGCGCAGCGGCGCGTGAGAGTATATCGGTATCGCCGAAGAACAGCGGACAGTGTCTTCGGCAGTTCCTCCCTTTCCGCATGGTGGTCAAGGCCGTCTACGTTATTCAGTAGCTGTACCAAGGTAATAATGTTTGCGAAACCTTCCATCGACACCTTACTGGGAGACTTGGTGGAATTCATCCGACCATCTGGATTTTCCTAGGTTTGCGGAAATACACAAAACTAACGTTCATTAAATTCTACCATAAGACTATTCAATTGTTTTTTTTTTCAGATCGATTGGAAAAACTTACAAAGATCGAAGAGATGAACTGGCAACGAGTTCAGTCTCGCAGGCCGATTACGCTGGGCCGTGTGAGAGAGCAGATTGAAGAAGATGCCAGAATTCTAGATCTACAGCAGCAACTATCCAGAGGAGGGTTGGTGGATTATTAGTGGTTACCAATGAATAGGATTGCGAAGCATTTTGAATACGTTCTAGATATTTCGCGAAGTTGGGTGCAGCCCTGTTAAGTCGCGTACTTGAAAAAATTGTCAATTCATTCACTTCAAAATAGTTATAAGTATTCTATTGAACTTCTTTACTTGTCACAGTCTGAATATCGAAATGATTGATAAATGACAAGGGGAAAAAAGTGAAGTTTTTGAAATCTTATACGTGATAAGTTTTAAGCTCATGCTTTTAAATTGTCCCATTTTCGAACCTCTCTAACAATAATTCTGTGCAAGAGTCATACGAATGACCGAATCCTAGCAATGATTGTATCAAAACATTGCTCAAATGAATCAATATTGAAATGTCAAATATATTGTAGTATAGTCTGTTGTGCCGGATCGCAATAAGCTATAAACGCAGTACCGAAACAGCTAGACTCTTCCTCCTCTATATAGTTGGGAATGTTGTACAGAGTATAAAATACCCATAAATGATTAGATTCATAAAAAGAAATTCGTAATCCTATAGGTTGACAGTCGCACAATTCCTTCAGGAAATAATTGATCGTCGTCACCAAGTCGAGATCGAGGCTGCTTACGACGATGAAGGTTGAGGTAACGTTAATGAATGCTTCAAACACTATGTATCTGATAAGTCTTGGATTATGTTATGCCAACAATATTCATAGATCCTTAATAATTCGACAGATCAACTTTTTGATATAGTGCCCCAAAAACGTCAATTATCATAGAACAAAGCTAAGGTGAACGTTGACTAATATAATTACAGTCTTTGAATATTAGAAATTGATTATCTGTTTACAATAGCAATATCTACTTATGTCCAAAACTTGTATGGTAGAAATACGTTCTGTACTTATCGGTCGTAACTGAAAATCATAATAGTAGCCGTTATCGAATGAGTTGTTATTTTTACATAATAAAAATAATTTTTTTAATCGCATCGAGTTAAATAACTCATATCATAGGCCACGATGTACGTTTGTATCAAATCACCATAATCATTCCTTTGAATTATGAAGCAATTCTTTCGTTTACATAATTTATGACTACTTCCTTTATTTTGGCACTAATGGGAATTTGAACCTATAACCGATAACAAACTAAGTTCTGTGGCTCTTCAACTATTGATCATTTTCTGCCTTGAGAACAAAGCAATATTTAATTACAGAATACTGTACAATAAGCAGTTTTGTCCATTCTCTTGCGCTTTTATAATTTTTAAATTTTCGTACGTCGAAAAATATCGCCCACATACGAAAAACTAGCGCGGCACTTTGTTTATGCGAACAATCCGCCAATCAGAGGTATGGCGCGCAGCGCAGCGGCGCGTGAGAGTATATCGGTATCGCCGAAGAACAGCGGACAGTGTCTTCGGCAGTTCCTCCCTTTCCGCATGGTGGTCAAGGCCGTCTACGTTATTCAGTAGCTGTACCAAGGTAAGAAATGCTATGCATTTTGTTATTTTCATTATTCGTCTCTGCTGTCGGTTACATATGTGGCAAGATAAGAATAAATCAATCATGTCATGATTTCGTTTCGGCGGTTTTCGCGTATTTCACGATAAGTCGATCCGTAATAATAATCACATAATTACAAGTAAAGAAATCGACTATTCAATTTTCGTGCACGCAATGCACGTCAAATGTATTTATAAAGTGCACAATAATGCAATGTCGAAAAATGATCGCATTGCCGTCAATGAAACTGATAATCGTGCTTCGACGTCAGTATTAAAAAATCCATGTTGTTTTACGGTGCAACATTGGTAATTGAAAAGAAAAGAAATGGCAACTAAAAAGATAGATTGGATTGCTGGTGTCCGGTGGGGCAATGACACAGAAATCGATAATAATTTTATTTCGATAATGACGGTGTTGAAATAATTTTGCATCGCACGGGGATAGAACGACGATGGTAGTTGAGACGCTCGTGCGTCTGTTTACACTGGTGCCCTGCAAGAAGGTCACAACGGCTTGCGCGCCAGCGAGGGCTGGCGATTCACTGCTCGAGTTGGCCGCTCGGAAAAAGACGTGTTAGAAAGCATTTCTACGATTATCGAAATTCTCGGTCGAGACGTTCTTTGTCTATCATTGTACGTTTGCAATGAGAGTGAGAGAGATAATCGCATCGGAATATCTCTGCCTCGCGCTGATTGCAAAAGCAAAAGATTGTCCCTTGACTCGCTGCAACCAAATTTTTCTCGGTGTAGCGCGTGATTAAATATAAAAGATCGAAATAAATAGTCTCGTCGCGACCAATGCCATACGATTGTATATAATGTGATTAATAGGCGTGCGGAGCAACAGGATTTTGTCGTTATTGTAGAAAAGATCATTCACGATTCATTTTTGCATCTTGTTGAATGTGTATTGTGTATGTTCGGTGAAATCGTGTGGATTTACAAGGCGTTTCAATTCATAGTATTCTATGGAAAATTGTATAATTCAATTCTATTAATTTTTATCATTATTAGTGTTATTGAAAAACTGAATCGAGAATAATTATTTGTGCAGCAACGAAAACGGGGAAAAAATAGCCGATTACAGGCGGCAATAGATGTGTGATAGAAAAAAATAAAAATAAATAACACGTAAAAAAAGAATGTGTACGCAATGCACGCCAAATCGCCAATGAAACCGATTTTCATGCTTTGCCGGCGGTGTAAAAAGAATCCACGATGTTTTACGGTACATCATTCGTGATTGAGAAGAAAAAAAAATTGCAACTAAGAAAATATATTGGATTGCTGCTGATGTCCGGTGAGATAATGACAAAGAAATTGATAATAATTTTATTTCGATAATGACGCTGTTGAAGTAATTTTGCATCGCACGGTGTTAGAAAGACGATGGTAGTTGAGACGCTCGTGCGTCTGTTTACACTGGTGCCCTGCAAGAAGGTCACAACGGCTTGCGCGTCAGCGAGGGCTGGCGATTCACTGCTCGAGTTGGCCGTTCGGAAAAAGACGGGTTACAAAGCATTTCTACGATTATCGAAATCCTCGGTCGAAACGTTCTTTGTCTATCATTGTACGTTTGTAATTGTTGCAAAAGCAAACAGATTATCCCTTGACTCGCTGAAACAAATATTCGATCGGCGTAGAGCGTGATTAATTATGAAAGATAGAAATTGTTGTTCTGAAATAAATAATCGTGTAATTACCAATACGATAAGGTCATATACATTGTGGCTAATAGGCGCGTGAAGCAAAATAATGTTGTCTTTAACGTAGAAATAATCATCCATGGTTCGTTTTCGCATCCTATTGACTATATATTATGAATGTTCGGTGATATTATTCGTGACATTAATCATAATAGTCAATATGTTGCGTTCAACTTATTTGCGCCATGTCGATAAATTATTGCAAAATAAGAAATTTAAAAAAAAGAAAAATGATTCAGGACAAAGAGCTTGAAAAGTCTCTAACTTATCACGTATAATGGGTTCGTCACTCACTCGGGAACGGATTTTATATCTAATAGTTACAGTGATAATCGTTCGAGCAGATGGAAGAAGTCAATGTGATGCGGTTTGGATCGCGTCGTTACTACCATGGCGGATACGTCTATCACCTAGACCAACGTGCAACGATAGCTGATACTTACCGCTGCGCTCTAAGAGTGAGGCTGCGATGCCCTGGTCAAGTCGAGGTCGTTGGCGATGAGGTAATCATTATTCGGCAGCACGACGTACACGAGCCAAATCAGTATATAGTTGCGGAGGCGCGCATGAGGGTCGAACTGTTGCGATTGTGCCGAGAGACGATGAGGCCGATTGTCGAAATTTACCGAGAAGTAGCCTTCAGGTAAAATATTCGAATTTTCTTATTTATAAAATGTTAGTAAAAAAAACAAACAACAGATTTAATGTTTTCTTCTATGGTTCATCGTACAGATATGAGCGTCCAGTGGTTAACGAAGTCACTCTGCGATCAATGAGATCGACCATGGATCGAGAGAGATATCGCGGTATTTCAGAAGTCCCGCTCGATCTAATAACATTAGGTGGATTTCTGCAGGATTTCCACCTCACGCTGAATATTTATCGTGGCACAGCTACCGGAGCGGACGGGATTTCCGCACTTTTATTCGTCACTCCAAATATGATCGAGCGACTAAATAATACGCACGAAATATTCGTGAGCCCCATCGTTCACGTAAGAAACCGTTTTGTTTCGCAAGCCAGTAAGACCCCGATTATCCGGAGAATAGCATGCGAACTCCGTATTATCCGACTCCGGATAATCAAAGTTTTACTGTATAAGTGGAAAAAAAAATTATATACATATATATATATATATATATATATATATATATATATGATTTTTCATCATTTACGAAACCGTGGCTGCAGATCGACGCAGGGCCAACGAGGACCTACAATATGACTGTTGTTTATGTACGAGTGATGGAAACGGTAAGCATATCAGTATCTACTTAGTTGCTTCAGAGAAAAAATATTTTATGGTGTTCGAGTTGGACATCGATTGTAACGTTGGATGAATCGGTTTTCTGATCTTTTTTAAAGCAAGATTCAATTTTTTTTCCGTTACTATTACAGTACGTTTCTCGCATCTTCTGTATTTCAGGCTGTACCCATGGTTTATATATTCTTCCAAGAGAAGAGTAAGGAGCAGTTTCTCGCGGTCTGGCGACTGTTGCTAGAAATGTCACCAGGGCTGCAAGTAAATCTTCAAACAGCAATATGTGTCTATGATAGTGCATTCATCGGCTCTCTCCGTGAGGTATTTCCTGAAATCACTATTACTGGCTGCTGGTTCTTCTACTTCATGGTAAGAAACAAGACCACACAACTTGTTGTTTCTTTTTTTTTCAATCTTTACGATTCTATATATAACGTATGCTATTTTTAACTAGGATCTATGTGGAAGGTGGGTACAACTGCAATTGTCCACAACGCCCCAAAACGCCTTATGGATGGCTGCGTCGTTGCCACTGGCGCCCATTACACGTTTTGCCGAAGGCCTCGAAAGCATCGTTCAAGCCGGAGATCTGGTAGCTAACGAGCATCCGTCGATCTTGCAGTTCACACGCTACTTGAGAACCCAGTGGCTTCCTCTTAGCGATTTGATATCTGTATCAAGAGAGTCATTGGCAATCAACGATCTGTGCGAGTCTTTCCACCGCCATATTGTTGGAAAACTTTGTCGCGCCAATCGGAATCTTTGGGCATTCTTCGGTACTCAAAATTGCTGATCATTTAATTTAATTTCACCTAACATAAATATTTAACCGTGTGGGAGATTCGATAAAAAATTAACGCACCTGCACATTGTAATCGATTCAGGCATGTGACGAAATACTTTAAGGATATATGATAGCTACAGTCCTGCCAAACGTGAGTTTCAGAGATAATATCGAATACTTCCCGATGGGATAAAAATCGGAAAAAAATCAAGCATGTAAAAGGTGCTGAAAAGATCGATTTTTGCGTAATAATAATTCCAAAATGTTATTAACAAATTGGTGAATAAAAAAATTGTTGGACAAATCACCCGACAACCTAATGTTTTTTTGTGAAATGAAAATGATTTGTAATTTTTTCCGAATACATATGAATTTTTTCAGAATTTTTTCTTTATTTTGAATTTCTTTTTATTTTGAAAATGTGCGAGAAATAACGATTTTTAGATATGCGTTTGGCAAAAAAAATCTTCAGTGTAATGGATGGTTTTAAGCCAAACGCATATAAAAAATTCGTTATTTTTCGTGCATTAAAAAAAAAAGAAATTCAAAATAACGGAAAAATTGTAAAAAAAATTCATATGTATTCGGAAAATTGACAAATCATTTTCATTTGAAAAAAACGTTAGGCTGTCTGATGATTAGTTCAACAATTTTTTTATTCATCAATTTGTTAATAACATTTTGGAATTATTATTATGCTTGATTTTTACATGCTTGATTTTTTTTCAATTTTTATTCCATCGGGAAGTGTTCGAAATTTTCTCTGAAACTCACGTTTGACAGGCCTGTACCTATCATACATCCTTAAAACAAACATTACTCAACTTGAATAGCTTGGTAAAAAAAAATCAATAATTCTGTAATGCAGATCACTATTCAATATTTTTCTCAATCCTTAACTTTTCACAGCTTTCGCTTTGTACCTGAAGCCAAAATTGATACATCGAAGTCATATTCTCACAGTCTTCCAAGCAAATCCGAATAAACATTAGTATCTCTGCTCCGCGGAAGCTCAGTAGTTATATTCGTGCACTTGCCTTATAAAAATCTTGTATTTCAGTCTTGTAATCAGATTGCATGAAACTTTATACATGTGACTGAGTTCTGCAATGCAAATTGAAAGCTGCGCAATGATAAGTATTGAAAAATTTCAATTTTGATGAACTGTGTCACAAGATTATCAGTTTTATTAACGAGTTCGATTATTCGTTTGACGCGGATAAAGTCAGTTTGTGTTAAACATTTTTATTCTCTTTATTAATAATAATATACGCTCCATAGGGGATCGACTGAATGCTCTGATAGAACTCAGTGAGGCCCACTGGCAAGCGCCTCCACCAAATGGTCGTCACAGAACGCAACTAAGAGAAGCGACCCGCATCGCCCGAATCCAAGACCAGCTATCAGTTGGGAGGTGAGCATTCTCATCGCGCTTAAATATTTCCGTTCAATTAACAAATACTAAAAAAAAAAAGATGGCGGATTAAAAAAAACAGAAACCATCAAATCGTTGGCAATTGGGCGAAAAATTTTTTAAAATAAGAATAAAACAAAGATAATGTCACAAACTTCAAATCTCAATTCTACATTGTTGTCTATGGCAGGCTTAACATGGAGGAATTCCTGAACAATATCAGCGATCATCGTCGACGAGCGCAATTGGGTTCACTCGTCATCAGCAGTAAATTAAATCAATATTAAAAAAAATATACACAGGTTTCCTCAATGTCGAGTTCATGCATATAAATAAGAATCAAACTTTACCATTTCATGTTAAGCGGTCCAAGTGTTCGACGGTAATGCCGAGGTCCAGCTGCAACGGACGGACTTCGTGCGCAGACCGGTACATGTGGATGATGTGGCAGCCCGACTTGCTGAAGACGCACCAGTAGGAGACGAAATTATGAATGCTGAGGAAATTGCTCAAGCAGTCGTTGCGGAAAATGCTGCGGATGCGGAGTCCGAAGATGAGGAATTTGGTAGTTTTTTGTTGGTCGTGCATTTTTAATGATTGGTTTTTCAGAGTGATAAAATATAAGATCGAAGCCGCTGATACATTACATCACAAGATTCATAATTTTACTCACTAAGGTAATGTTTTTTTTTTTTTTGTATTTTTTTTTTAAGTTGGCGATCCCAACGACCCGATCTTCCAGCCGGACTTTGGACGACCAGTGGATTATGAAGATTGGGGAGATGTTGCGATCAACGACAATCCACAGAATCTTCCTGATAATGATAGAGAGATCGCTGCGGAGGAGGGAGGCCAACAACGCCCAGGTAAAATTTCACATCTACAAATTTTCATATCACTTTTAGAATCTTTTCAATATTCCAATTGTTACAATAAAAAAAACTTGAATTGCAGAAGATGCTGCCGTCATATTCGAACAAAGACCGTGTTCGGCATGTTTAGGAGCACGTCCGAGAATTGTCTACAATGAATGTGGCCATCTCGTCATGTGCGAAACGTGCGACCGATCATTAACGTCGCGTAAATGCCCGCTGTGCAGGACACTTATCACGTCAAAGACGAGAGTCTATTACGCATAGGGTTATATTTCGACTAACCCGAAATTGTTTAAGATATTACTTACCTTTTAAGTTTCCAGTCCAGTACAACGTACAAGGATTTTGTAGGAATTTTACATTTAGGATTTGTTTTTCGAAAAACACGACCGTCTTTGTTTAATAATCGTTCATTGGAAGGACGAGGTTAGATTTTTACACTTAGTAAAACATTTCGTGTAGTTCCAATTTTAAAGAAATATTAAGCATTAACGGATTGATTATTAATATATAAAAAACCTTCTCTTGTGAGCAGTGAGCATCGAATCTTAATGATAATTCGACCGAATAACGTCAAATTTATACAGGTTCTCCTTTAAAACATTTTTTATAGAAACAACCTTGAATTTTTTGGAATTTCAAAAACTGCCAATATAGTGACCCGGTAAAAAAAAAGATTTTCGAACGAAAGCGAAAAACCAGTTTAACTTTTTGTTATTGACAAGTGAATTAAGGGGAGGGAGTCAGGTCAAAATTGATTTTGGAAATTAAATATCATCCAAATCCTATTGCATATAAAAATGCCCAATGCACTGTATTGTTGGTACTCGATGAAAGGATTTTTTCCTGTCGTCTGACTTGCATATGCTTTTCAATATTATCTTAAGCAAAGTTCTTAGGTTTTCCACTCTGCTCATGATTCTGATCAAACTAATAGGCAGAATGGAATGGTTGATGTCTCATTTTCTTCTTCATGAAAAGATACACCGGCTAAATGGAGCAAACTATTTTTTTTTTCATTCTGAAAGCAAAGTTAATCACTGATTTAGAAAATAGCATAACATTTATTTATTAATAATTATGTCACTTAAAAAATATTACCTTTTATTAATATTTGCTCCATTTGGCCGATGTATCTTTTCATGAAGAAGAAAATGAGACATCAACCATTCCAATCTGCCTAGTAGTTTGATCTGAATCATTCGCAGAATGGAAAACCTAAGAACTTTGCTTAAGATAATATTGAAAAGCATATGCAAGTCAGACGACAGGAAAAAATCCTTTCATCGAGTACCAACAATATAGTGCGTTGGGCATTTTTATATGCAATAGGATTTGGATTATATTGAATTGCCAAAATCAATTTTTTTGACCTGACTCCCTCCCCTTAATATAAATAAAAATCATCCGTTGATTCTATAAAAAGTGTTCTGAAGAATAACCATTCCAAATTTGGAGGCAATCGGTCAAATCGTCTTCGAGATCCTATGCTCACCGTTTACAAGATAAATTCTTTTGTGTATTAATAATAATAAATTCGTTGTTAACTAATATTTTTAAAATGAAAAAAAAAAAATGCTTCGCATAACTTTATACTAAATGTGTATAAAAATCTTACCAAGTTCTATTACGCGCGTGAATTAGTGCTTTTACTGCTTAAGTATTTTACACTTTCATTTCGTGTTTGTTTAGTATAATTACTCATAAAACTTTTAAAAGATGGCTGTTCATTTGTGACATTAAATGTAAATCATCATGGATCCATCGTTTATATCACCTTTATTATGTTGAAGCATGTTATGAGCATATAATAAATTCATTTCGTATGCGATTCCCTTGATCATCTTTCCCTATGTAAAAATACGAAAATACAGCATTTTGATTTTGATATTATCCCTGCGATTGGCATCGAAAGAAAGATAAAAGGTCATACGACTAAAAATTCAGATGCATTCAAATAGTTATCTTTATTCATTGTTCACGTTTTAATCATCTACTAATCCTGCATTTGCAGGACGATTTTACATCGATGACAGCGAAATACTCATCGGTTTTCTCACTCATTCATTGAAGATAAATTCTGGCGTTTCCTCTTTCGTTTTAGAGACACGTCCCCGTTTCGTCCGAGTGTATTGTATACAATTTTTATATAATATGAGAACGTATGTTTTTTAAAATTTTATTGAAACTTATGGTGAATGACAAAAAAATTCTCTTACCTTTTACTGAATCCCATCACTGTCTACCTTCGGCAAAATTATATATGAAAATGAAAAAAATCATGCACAGAAACACTATAACAAGCGTAATCGATTTCAGCATTTAATATTTAATCGTATTGTAATCGCAAAAACAAAAAAACACGGGTATTCGTCGTACAATGTAAATAGATATCTCTTTCCTCCGAGAGTGTTCCGCGAAAATAGAATTTTTGAGCCCCTGGCTTAGCACATACGCAATTACGCGTATTTTGTCGATAATTTGTTACAAGGCAGTTGTAATACATCAATTACAGTGATCTACACGATCAATAACATAAATATACACGTAAATTTACGTCCAACAAATCCATAGATTCTATTTTTCATCTCAAACGACGAATTTTATTAAACTGAAATAAAAATTATTCAGTCGCTAGATCCATGTACCGTCGTTCGGTTGTTGCCTATTGAAAAATTGGATTGTTCATACATACAGATAAGGACATATTAACAGAGAGCAATGCCGTCATATATATACTTTCAATCTAACATTACGGGTAATAATTGTCGAGTAGCGCCCTCGAACACTAGACGCCAGTGCTTCGACCGATCTTCTTTACCCACACACTCCACATGGCGCGTATCCTCTTGGGTCTGTGTCGAGTTGAAACAAAGTTCGATTACCAAACGTCTCGTCTGTGTCCAACTGGGTCTGTGTTCAATTTAGCCACTGGACAGTCTTTCCATGACGAATTGATGTTTGTCGAGTTTTACTATGTCGAGTTTGTGATGTGTCGAGTTTTACCGTGTCCAGTTGATGATGTGTCCAGTTGTTTCGTGTCCAGATTGTGCTGTGTCGAGTTTTGCCGTGTCGAGTTTTGCCGTGTCGAGTTGTGCCATGTCCAGCTAGTGCTGTGTCGAGTTTTGCCGTGTCGAGTTGGTAACGTGTCAAGTTGCATCGTGCACAGTTGGTGCTGCGTCGAATTTTGCCGCGTTCAATTCGTTATGTGTCGACTTTTCTCGCGGTCAATCGGTGGCGTGTCAAGTTTCAACGTATTCGGTCGGTAAAGTGTCGAATTCTGTTTTGCCGAATTCATGGCGTGTCCAGTTATGTTATGTCGAATACGTGATTTGACGAGATTTTCCGTGTTGAATTGATAGTATGTCGCATGTCTATGTGTCCAGATAGAATTGTGACGACTTTTAAATGTGTTCAATTGGTACTGTGTCCAGTTGATTTGTGGACAGTTGACCGTGTTCAATTCCGTATGTGTTCAATTGGGATATGTAGGATCGAGCCACTGCCGACGGCTGGCCCTTCTCTTATCGCGTCCGTGAGAAAATGCACGGAATAGAAAATGCTCCCTTGTTCTTATTGAACTCGTGCGTGATTGGCTGCGAGAGCGTTGGGTAGGAGAGCCGTTGTGTGGTTCTTCTAGCCTAGACTCAAAAAATCTTCAAAGAATAAAGCAGAACAATTTTAATACCGAAAGCGAACGGATCTCACTTTATTCTCTGACAATCCTTCCTGATTCACAAGGTGGGTTTTTACCCTTTATCAACTGGACCCAGGAAAGGACATCAATGGATATAATTCTAATTCCCGCAAATCAAGACGCTCAGGCGTTACAATTTATTTTTGGTGGCAGCGGTGGGATGCCGCAAAACAACGTACGTTATTGTGAAAAGTATTAAGTTTTAAGTGATGTGAAATAACGTTTAAAAAACTGTAAAGTGCGGTTGTTGAACTTGCGAATCTTGGAAGTGATTAATAATAGTGATTCGAAACGACAAACGCGAATTTGTGTTTGATTAATTACGATAATTTATATAGTGTTTGAAGACTGGTGTGAGTGAAATTGTTTATGAAGTTAAATTATGTAAAAAGTTAAATTGGTGGAGAACATTAGTGCTAACGAATTGTAAAAAGTGAAATTAATATAAATACTATATAACTTTGTATATGTGCCAGTTTTATTTATGTAAATCGGATAATTAAATTACTTTTCTGATCTGCTCATGTTCACGGGGTGAACTGAGTAGCTTTGTGACTTGAGTGGAGACGAAGAGTGATTACCGAGTATGAAATAGTGGAATTTGGAGTTTTGTTGAAAACTTACAATCGAACTGTTAAATTTCTGTGTAATTCAATTAAACGCTGAACATAAACGTCGCGATCCTCCTCCAGGGTTTTGCCGTGGTTTTTCACCCGAAGGCCGAGGGTATATAGTCAAAATATATACCAGGATCGTACACGGTGATAAGAGGGACCACGGAGAAATCTCCCCTAATTGACCGTAGACGCAACGAAGAACGCAGGCGGCTGGAGGACCAGTCGACACAGCAGCTGAGTGAAACAGAAGCCAGAGCAACAGGAGAAGGAGAACGAGAACGAGAGCGAGAGCGAGAACGAGAACGAGAACGAGAACGAGAACGAGAACGAGAACGAGAACGAGAACGAGAACGAGAACGAGAACGAGAACGAGAACGAGAACGAGAACGAGAACGAGAACGAGAACGAGAACGAGAACGAGAACGAGAACGAGAACGAGAACGAGAACGAGAACGAGAACGAGAACGAGAACGAGAACGAGAACGAGAACGAGAACGAGAACGAGAACGAGAACGAGAACGAGAACGAGAACGAGAACGAGAACGAGAACGAGAACGAGAACGAGAACGAGAACGAGAACGAGAACGAGAACGAGAACGAGAACGAGAACGAGAACGAGAACGAGAACGAGAACGAGAACGAGAACGAGAACGAGAACGAGAACGAGAACGAGAACGAGAACGAGAACGAGAACGAGAACGAGAACGAGAACGAGAACGAGCAGGACGACATCGAGCAGTACGGACCTTAAATAGTGCAGTGACATCATAATCAACAAGTAGTAAGTCACCATAACAAACATTTGTAATCGTTTCTCTCAGGGTTTGCGAATTTTTTTAGAAATATTTTTAGTTGTTAAATTAACAACATACCACTATGAATCGCGATCAGGAAATTTTAAATAATGAAATAGTACAAGGTCATGTGGCGGGAGAAAATAATATTCAAAGAGCGGATAATATCAATCTTGCAGACCAGGGTAATAATGATATTCATTTAGAAGAAGGTGCATTAGATCTATCTAGGGCAGTAGATTTGGTCCCGTTCGCGAATAGAATCGAAGTAGGAAGAGGCACAATATCAGATATGCATAGCAACAGTCGATCGTCGAGCTCCAATCAACTACGGATAATCAGACGTGGGCCTTTACAAGTGCAGTTGCCGAGTCAAGCTGTAGATCGTTCGAGGGAATCACCTGAGGGTCATTCAGCAATCGGAAATTCGCGCAATGATAATTTTTTAACCTTCAAGGCAACTTTAGAATTCTTACCAAAAAAAATATGATGGAGAAAACATGCCGGTCACAAAATTCATCCGTGACTGTCTGTTTGCACAAGAATCCATTCACCCGCGAGACTACCCTTTAATCCTTCGTATTCAAAATCGCAATTTTTCCAGCGGCCTCTGCCCTATCGTGAACGTGGGACGTCGCGAATTCACGCTTTCGGTGCCCGCGGTCGAGGTGTATATCGCGGACGCGGTTTAAATAACGGAGGGAGTTCGCGCGGCATAAATAAAGTAGAGAGCGAACGTAGTACATCGTGCGGCGTGACATGTTACTCATGTGGTAAAGAAGGGCATTTTGCTCGCGAATGTGTGCTAAGTAAATCAGGGAATTCCCTTGTCAAATGTTATCGGTGCAATATATTGGGACATTATTCTCGCGATTGTCAAGACAAAAACATGTCTGTAATTTGTCATCTATGTGGTATTGAGGGTCATGTACTTCGCAATTGCCCAAAACGTGATCAGGGACAGGGACAGAATAGTATGAAGTTCGGCTCTTCTAACAAAGGAAAAGGACAAAAGGTATCTTTAAACGAGTAGAAAGCTTAATGAATAAGCGCGACATTAAGCTAGATCCGGAAGAAGCGCGAGTTAAAAGAGATGTATTTTCCATTAAATCTACTGGCAACGTAAATTCACCTGTTGTGTCGCTGAAAAGAAAAAATTTAAAGGGGAAACAAACTCAATTTCTTGTAGACACAGGTGCAGAGATAAATTTGATAAAAAAGAAATACGTAAAATCAAATACAACGATAAATGATCGGGTAAAATGCACTTTATTTGGTATAGGACGGAATCCAGTCAAAACGATAGGAAGAATAAAAGTAAATATCGAAAATGAGATCGTCGATTTTCATGTCGTTCCAAACAATTTTGCAATCAAACAAGCAGGTTTATTGCGAATGACGTTTCTTTGGGATCAAGATGCAGTCATTCATAATCGAAAAGGAATTATTACATCGAATTTAGGCACGATTCCGTTTCAAAGATGTAAAACTTTTATCATTCCTGCACGAACGCGACAAATTATTTCAGTACCCATAAAAAGGACAGATATTAATGTGGGTTATTTAGGGCGAATAGATGCAGGTCCAGGTATTTATCTTGGAGAAAATATTGTCAAGCAATTGGACCATTTTGCAAAAGTTTATTGCGTAAATTTAACCACTCGCGATGTAGAGCTTACTCTTCCACCTCTAGAAATCGAGGAATGTGAGGTAATAAAACCCGGTCCTCGTACCGCTCTTCAAGCTGAGCCCAAGCAGGATGCGCGATCTGTAAATGGAAAGAGATTAGGAGAATTATTAAAAGTGCTAGACTTGACACAACAAAATACTGAAGAAAAAGATAGTATTTTACTATCGATTTCCGATTACCTGTATCAATTTCGTTTACCTGGGGATAAATTAGGTTGTACGTCTGTCTTGAATCACAAAACAATCACGAGTGATAATGGCCCAGTGTATAAACGACAGTATCGTCACCGTCCCGAACATAACGATATAGTTATAGAACAATCGAAGGAATTGCTTGAAAATGGAGCAATTTCGCCGTCGGATTCACCATATAATTCGCCTGTTTGGGTGGTCCCTAAAAAGGCTGATTCACACGGAAAGCGTCGATGGAGGATGGTAATTGATTATAGGGCCTTAAATGAAAAAACGGTTGGCGACGCATACCCGCTTCCACATATAACGAGCATACTAGATCAACTCGGGAAATCTCAATACTTTTCAGTTTTAGATCTCGCTTCGGGGTTTCACCAGATTGAGGTGGAACCAACTGATAGATCAAAGACAGCTTTCTCAACCCCGTATGGCCACTTTCATTTTAATAGAATGCCTTTCGGATTGAAGAATGTGCCTGCGACTTTTCAGAGACTTATGGATCGGGTTCTCTCTGGATTGCAAGGCAATGAGTTGTTTGTCTACATGGATGATGTTGTTATTTATGCAAACTCACTTAAAGAACATGAATATAAATTAAATAAGCTATTGACAATACTAAAGAACGCCGGGCTCGTTCTTCAACCGGATAAATGCAAGTTTTTGTGCAAAGAAATTGCATACCTCGGGCATGTTCACTCCAAGGAAGGAGTGAAGCCTGATCCTAAGAAAGTGGAGGCAGTTTCAAATTCCCCTGTGCCTAGAAATTCGAAAAATATTAAACAGTTCTTAGGGCTCGCAGGATATTATAGGCGTTTCGTTCGTGACTTTTCCAAGATTGCACGACCATTAACAATTCTCTTGAAAAAGGAAAGTTGTTTCCAGTGGGGTCAAGCACAGCAGGAATCTTTCAACACTTTAAAATCAATTGTATGTACTGAACCCTTGCTCCAGTACCCCGATTTTGACGAACCTTTTGCAATAACGACAGATGCGTCGGGATATGCGCTCGGTGCAGTTCTAAGTCAGGGTTCCGTTGGCAAGGATCTCCCAATTGCATATATGTCTCGTACCTTAAATCAAACAGAAGTAAATTATTCAACTACTGAAAAAGAGCTCTTAGCTATTGTGTACGCAGTAAAGCAGTTTCGTCCTTATGTTTTTGGACGGAGATTCAACTTGGTAACTGATCATCGCCCACTAGTTTGGTTGCATAATTTGAAAGATCCAGCTTCTAAATTAGCACGGTGGAAAATTTGACTAAGTGAGTATGACTATGAGATTCAATATAAACCAGGACGAGTAAATTCAAACGCGGACGCCCTGTCGAGAAATCCTATAGAAATTAACTCGGAAACCTCTCCACTCCCGCAGGAAACCGGTCATCAGGTATTGATCTTGCATGATCTCTTACCTGATGCGGAATCCGACTCCCTGGTCGACGAAAATTACATTGAACGAGTATTCTTGTGTACTGGCATGACGTATGATGTAGAGACGGACGATGGAGAGGCAAATGCAGATGATTGCGATGGCAATGGTACTGATGATAAAGGCAATGATACTGATGATGAAGGCAATGATATTGACGATAAGGGCAATGATACTGATGGTGAAGGTAATGATACTGATTATGAAGAAAATGTTGTGAAGCCTGCGTCTTCCCCGTGTAGACTCTTAGTTACCTGACTCGAAGGCGCCTCTGGCTTAGAGAGAGGAAAAGTGATGTGTGATGTTGTAAAGCCTGTGTCTTCCCCGTGTAGACTGTTAGTTACCGGACTCGAAGGCACCTCTGGCTTAGAGAGAGGAAAAGAGATCTGTGATGTTGTAGAGCCTGTGTCTTCCCCGTGTAGACTCTTAGTTACCGGACTCGAAGGCACCTCTGGCTTGGAGAGAATTGATAAAGGTATTATGGATAAAGATATTATGGAGGAAATGGCAAAGAAACAAGGGTTTGAGATAGATGATTATGACACAAAGACGAAGAGGAGACTGTTGCCAGAGTCCCTACAAAATGAATCCCGAATCCTAAGAACCAATCCACGTTCTATATTGAATCCTGTTGTTCAGAGAAGTCCCGACAGTTTGATGATGCGTGATGATCATAAATTGAATTTTATCTCCTCAGATTGCGTTTGTACAACCACCATAGGAAGGGAGATGATGAGTGAAGGTGCGTTCAAATTGTCAGTTTTGAAGCAAGAGGAGCCTGAGTTAGGTCAGGTTGTTGTCACTAAAAACAAAAATAATTACATTTTTCATATGTTTGTTAAAGAAAAATTTGACGATAAAATTTACATGAAGCATGTCGAGTTAACGATTAACGCATTAAAGCAAGCAACGGAAGCATTAAAGGTAAAAAGTTTTAGTGTATCAAGAGAGGGAAATGGACTGAATAATGTTCCATGGGCTTTGATAGAAAAATCGTTCAGAACTCATTTTGGTACTGATGGTTATCAAATCACTGTTTGCGCTGGTACAATTAGAGTTCCTCTTGAATCAGAGCGTCAATTAATTATAGCTGAAAATCATGATTCTGTTGTCGGTGGACACAAGGGAGAAACAAAAACATATGAGCGCATAAGGGAATCGTTCTATTGGAGAAACATGAAAGTGGATATCCATAATTACATAAAAACGTGCAACTCATGTCAAAAGAAGAAGTTAGTTCGCGTCAAGACAAAACAGCCAATGTGTATTACAGACACTCCGACTAGAGTTTTCGAAAAGGTACAAATTGACGTTGTAGGGCCCTTGCCGAGAACTGAAGCAGCGAATAGATATATTCTTACCTGGCAGGATTGTTTATCGAAGTATTCAGGTGGAATCCCTTTAGTGAATGTTGAGGCACCCATAATCGCAGTTGCATTCTCAGAATCGTTTATTTGCTTGAACGGATGTCCAGAATCTGTCCAAACTGATCAGGGAAGTCAATTTCTTAGTTCAATAATGGCCAACGTAGCAAGAACATTTAAGGTTCGACAATTCAAGTCAACTGCCTTCCATCCACAGTCATTGGGGTCACTCGAAAGAAGTCACCACACATTTGTTGAATATCTGAAACATTATTGCACACAAGTGGATTGGGATTGCTGGCTGCCCTTTGTTATGTTCTCCTTCAATACTTCCCTTCATGAATCGATTGGATTTACTCCACATGAAGTTGTGTATGGCCATAAAGCACGAATTCCTTCTGAATTTGAATCTGGCAATGTACCTTTAACGTATATAGCCTTGGTAGATGACTTAATGACAAAATTGTCTGAAACACAATCTACGGTTGTTGATAAATTGGAAGCTGCAAAGAAGAGATGTAAGACTTATTACGATCGCAAAGTTAATGAGGGAAATTTCATGGTAGGAGAACATGTCTACTTATTAAAGGAGCCACGTATCAGTAAGTTTGATGACCATTATGAGGGACCATATGTTATAAATAAGGTTTCCAATAACCATAATGTTGAATTGCAAATTAATTCAAACAAAATTAAGATAGTTCACATGGATAAGCTGAAGCACGCATTTTTGAGAGTGCAAAATTGCTAGTAGATGCATTAAAACAAGGGATATTATAAATTTAAAATGATTTTTGAGGTCAATCACTAGTAACGGAAATCATTTAAATTTAATATTTGTAGAAGTAAGCTTTAGAAAAGAGGTTTGGAAAAATATATAAAATAAAAAAAATAATAAAAATAAAATTACAAATTAGAACATACAATATAGATAAGCATCTTAGTGAAATGCATTGAATTTTTATTTTAATATTTGCATTTAGCCCATAAATATATCAATTAGTTTACCTTAAAAATTTATTTAATCCATCGATAATGTTGTTAAAAATGAATAAGTCCTGTATCATTCTGCAGTAATAACACACATAAATGGCACTTATTTACATTATCTACACTATCACAACCTGAAAAAGTTGTTTCGTATGAAACATCTTTTTAAATAAGGGGGAAGGTGCGACGCATGCCTCACTTTACCATTGTCCTAACGCGGTTTATTCAAGAGACTTGTATTGCAGAATAATGCTATTGCACAAATCCGTTGAATTAAATAGAATAATTATACCCTGAGAGATTCGAAATAAATAAGTGGTGACTTATAATAATATATAGCAATGATATTAGATATTTTTTAAAGGCACAGAATGAATACAAAGACATGATTGTCTCGTCGCATGTATATTTAGTTATTATCTTTGTTATTGAAAAGACGTCGGGCGCATGTATGTTTATTTCAGAGTTTCGAGTTTATATAAATGTTTATCCCTAAGTCTAGCCATCGATAAGTGGAGTGGCGACGGCTGGCCCTTCTCTTATCGCGTCCGTGAGAAAATGCACGGAATAGAAAATCCTCCCTTGTTCTTATTGAACTCATGCGTGATTGGCTGCGAGAGCGTTGGGTAGGAGAGCCGTTGTGTGGTTCTTCTAGCCTAGACTCAAAAAATCTTCAAAGAATAAAGCAGAACAATTTTAATACCGAAAGCGAACGGATCTCACTTTATTCTCTGACAATCCTTCCTGATTCACAAGGTGGGTTTTTACCCTTTATCAACTGGACCCAGAAAAGGACATCATTGGATATAATTCAAATTCCCGCGAATCAAGACGCTCAGGCGTTACATGCTACAGTGCGGTAAGTCAAATGACAGTCGCGGGAAAATTCGTGCGCAGTAGATAGATAGTGAGGCTTCTGGACCACTATGTGTGCGGGCACACGTACACGGTTGAGCGTTGGGTCATTGCCGGTTGCACGGACGCACATAGTCGCGCGTTTTCGCGAGGTGCTGAGGATGCGTCGGAGGGGCGGAGAGGGTGGTAAGGAATTCGTGGTATAAACAGTTGTTGTTGGTAGGAGATGGTGGGTAATGTGGGTCACGTGAATGAATATGTATATATACTAGGATTTTATTGTAGCTCGCGTGCTGCGCGCGCTCGCAATCGCCCCCCACCCAAGGCTGCCACTTCCGAAGGGTCCCCCTCCCCCTCCCCCTCCCCCCTTCCGCCAAGCCCTGAGCCCGAATTATTCTAAGTCCCTCGATTCTTGACACGGCGGCGGCGGCGGCGGCGGCGAGATCTTTTTATAATATAGAGAGATATAGTAATAGAGAATGCCTTGATAGTATTTTTCTATATCTCTCTCTCTCTTTCACGCTCTTGAGGTATGCGGACATTGCACATCTGGAAGTGATGTGGATAATTGGGGGTCATATGCGGTCACGTGAAATATTATGGTGCATTAATAGTGTGAGCGGGATAGAGCATCATGCCCTATAAATAAGCCTGCTAAAAACTCATGAAATCATTCGTCTGTCATTTGAATCGAAGTTCCTAAGTTTCAACATAACCGCAAAGTGTGTGAATTGTAAGTATGGAACTACTGTTAATAAATTATTCAACCGGTGATATTGACAATTTTAATAATCTTTTGAATTATAGACAACCTGAATCACATTATCAAGATGTCTGATTCTGAAAACGTGATCGTCATTGATACCTTACCCAGTTTGCGATGGGTGCGAGAGCTGAAACTTCCAGATAATTATAAGGAATATTTGATTGATCTATACCATCAACGGTAGCATCAGCTACAAGAAAAACGTCGAGAAGATAAACGTCAACAACGAGCTCTACAGAAAGAGCAAAATTGTAAACGAAGACGCCAGTTACTGGAAGAAAAACATCAGCTTCGGGTCGCAGCTTTGGAAGAAAAACGTCACCTTCGTGCTGCAGCCATAGAAGAAAAACGACAGGCGCAAGCTAAAGACATAGAGAACAAACAACTACAGACTGACAAAAATGAATTAATACAACAGTGAACAGTTTTGAGTTATATGATAAATGAATCAATAAATACTTTTTCAACCTTCAATATTTTTTTATTTAAAAAACCTTTTTACATATCAGATTTATTTATCCAACTGTTATGTGAATCATCAAATCCTAACCATTTTACATACAGTTTATTTCCACGCTTTTGGAGTATGTTTTCCACAAGATAAATTCTTAACAGCATTCTTAACAGCAGTGAGCTCTTCCTGATAAAAACTACCTTTAATCGGTTGATTTTGATAATCCACAAGCTTGTATATTACAGGAGCGGTATTTTGGACTTTACTTATCATAAAAATTTCCGTAGTCCAATTTGGTGTATAACCTTTCTCGAAAACGTGTCTATACTTGCTGATACGTACTTTATCACCGATTTTAAACTTGACTTTTTGCGTTGGATTAACTTGATATTTATGTTCGTATACATTGCGCAGAAGTTTTTTCTCATTTTGTGTCGTGACATTCTTTGGTTTCATCTTAATTGTACGATGCTTACTGTCGTTGTAAGCTGACATCAATTCACTTAATATATCTATCCACTTGTAAGTACCTCTTCAGGGGAGGGAGTCAGGTCAAAATAATTAAATTTGTAAATTCAATATCATCCAAATTCTCTTGCATATAAAAATGATCAATGAACTATATTGTTGGTACTCGATGAAACGATTTTTTACTGCCATCTGACTTGCGTATGCCTTTCCATATTATCTTAAGCAAAGGTCTTAGGTTTTCCACTCTGCGCGTGATTCAGACCAAACTGCTAGGCAGATTGGGCTAGTTGATGTCTCATTTTCTTCTTCATAAAAAGATACACCGGCTAAATGGAGCAAAATATTTTTTTTTCATTCTGAAAGCAAATTTAATAACTGATTTAGAAAATAGCATAAAATTTATTTAGTAATAATTATGTCACTTGAAAAATATTACCTTTTATTAACTTTTGCTCCATTTAGCCGGTGTATCTTTTCATGAAGAAGAAAATGAGACGTCAACCAGCCCAATCTGCCTAGCAGTTTGGTCTGAATCACGCGCAGAATAGGTTTAAAAACAAGTTTCGGCAAATGGCATCTAAAGTTTACCACTCAAATAAAAATGTTTATGCTGTTTTCACCTTTGGGGCACCTTAGTACCTTTGATGAACAAAATAAAAATATTATTTGCAAGTCAGATTACAGAATATTATTAATAAATGTTTTTTTTAAATAAATAAATAAGTAAATGAATGCATAATTTGAAAAAAAAAACCTGTAAATAATATGGGGATGATCACTTTTATTGACAATATCACTGAAAATTTATCCGGTGTTGACACATTCACAAATGTGCTGCACAAACATTAAATCATCACTTCATAACAAATTTACATATCTGATCACTTCTGATGATTGTTGATTCTATTTTAAACACTATTGATTGAAAAAAAAAAAAAACCGTAAATGGCCAACGGAATCAAAATAATAACATAATATGAACGAAAAATAAAAACGTCAATTCGAGGTTATGCGTCTCGCGTGTACCAGAAGTAACTTCTCGGGGCAGTAACACGCTGCGCATGCGATACGTGCTAAGTTATCACAGCGCATGTTCCATTATTCGCGCGAATTCGAATATAATGTAAGTGTTACGTGTTGCGTTGAAGACATCACACTCTCATCGCGTCATTTGTATCGCGTTTCGCTAACTGGTTTAAAAAATGGTAAACAAATAAAAATTTATTTACAAATACGTAATAAACTTTTTATTATATAGAAAAAAATCATTAAAAAACAGGTATATTGCAGAAATCGGCCATTTTTTCGGCCTCAGGTCTAAGATTTTGCAAGTTCAGAGGGTATACTTAACTAAACGAAACTGCCGAAGATAAAAAAAAAAATATATTTGATTTTTTTTTTTTCAACACCCTTAATTATTTTGTGTGAACAAAAAATCGGCCATAATGTCTGCATATAACAAAAATAAATAAATAAAATAATTTTAAATTCAAATATAATATTCTGGTAATTCTTACGACTTTTGAGAAAATTAAATATGAATGGTACCCCAGAAACTTAGCCATTTTTGCGAATTCCGGCTTATAACTTTACTAATAGATAGATTACATGGAAATGAATGTTTTCACAGAAAAAAAATAATCGATTTTTTTAAATTTTTGACCTGACCCCCCCCCCCCCCCCCCCCCCCTTAAACTAAACTTTTTCCACATTTTACTTTATAGTGTACGATTGAAACGTTCACATATTGATGGTTTCAAGTTACTGTACGTTGAGTATAGTTTAATGTCATGATGTTGCAAGAGAGATTCAAAGTTGTGGTTATAAAATTCTTTACCACGATCAACGTGCAATTTTTTTGGTACACGACCTTTCGCAAGTATAGTTTTCATTGCATTCGTAGTATCTTTGCCACTTTTGCTCTTTATTGGTGCAGCCCAAGCACACTTTGAAAAAATATCAATAACCGTTAGTAAATATTTATAACCACCGTTGTATTGCGCATATGCCGACATATCTACAAGGTCAGCCTGCCACGTCTCATCCAAGCCGCGAATATTCACATGACGACGTGGGTAATTTCTTCTTGCAGGTCTGTGGAGTTCTTCAACCAGTGCTGCCTTCTACTCGTCCATTTTCAAGTGTATCCAAACGATCTTTCAGAAGAGCGAAGTCTTGAGAATTACGTAATGTCAAGGCCTTTCCAGTTTGACTGTCGGTCTCGATTCGTTTCACTTGTTTGTTCACCGTTGTCTCAAGACTTCGAATAATCGATTTGTTGATATCTTCGTTAACACTAGAGTTTTCTAATGTTCTCAGTCTACCGTCCAGCTGAGAAATGATCTCAGCATTTCGAGTTATCAGCTCTTGCACGGTTTCAAAATCAATAAGTTGCTTCTCTAGTTGATGCCTGAATTCAGATTGTAGAGATTGAATCATTATAACATGATCATCCCCATCATTCCGTAAAGAAGTTGTAACATGATATACAAGACGAATTTCTTGTTGCACTGCACTTTGCGTTGTTTGCACGGTGTAAGATATGATATCAAGGATACGAGTTTGAATCAGCGCGCGGTGATCCTTGACTCAATATCGGAGATGATCGAGGATCGATACCACGCACATGCGATGTAGAGGAATATCAGTTGCGCTTGCGTTTGTAATATTCGGAGCACAGGAGCCGCGGTGCGATAATGACTCGTTCTCTTTCTCTCTGGGGACCGCGTGGACACTGGACGTATATGGAATGCTTGGCCAAGCTGTCGTCCTATTCTTGAGTGATTCTACTCTACTTCTTTATTGGGAGCTCCAGACCGATCAACACGAATGCGTCGCCCAGAGAGAAACGAGGCTACGATTGTCGCCCGCTCCGAATAAAAAGATAAGTGCCGTATTTTAATGTACGAATTGATATTTTGAAATGTATATGAACTGAATAATGACATAGGTATGAATTGATATTTTGAAATGTATATGAACTGAATAATGACATAGGTATGAATTGATATTTTGAAATGTATATGAACTGAATAATGACATGGTGTTACGTCTGAGTAACAAAACAAAACAAATGCCCTGTTTTTGACCTTAGCTACGGCTAATTGGTCAGGGATACGGGCTGAACGATTTGATTAATTATTATTGGAATTTTCTTTGTTAAAATAAAAAGTGTGTCTCGGATCAGTTGTTGGAATGTATTTAGCCTTTAAACATTTAATCGACTAGCTAACTTTGACTAATTTGTATTGAATTTCTGATTGATTACTGATTTGGCGGCTTTCATAAAAATCGGTCGTCAAATAGCCGTGGTAATCAAATTCTTTAAGCTCCCCACGGTAGATCTTTACTAATTTTCTTAATTGGTTCTTACGACCACCATTCTTTCGGTTCTTTCCCATTTGTGAATTTAAAGGATAGAGTCGTGGATTATTTTTCGTGAAGTCAAATGTTCAAGAAAACTCGGAATAAATGTCGGGGGTTGACCTCGCACATTCAACTAAGTCCCAAGAGCACAGAATTGAATTCTCTAAGACTCACGAGATTTTTACCTCGCACTCTTAATATTGGAGGATCTTGGAATTTGTTAGAGTGTCGGGGGTTGACCTCGCACACTCTTTTTAGGAAGAAGGACTTAGAAATGTCGGGGGTTGACCTCGCACACTCTATTAGGAAATGGACTTAGAAAATAAATGTCAGAAAACTTAAAGTTTTCATCTTACCACTATTTATTCACATGACTGGTTCGAGATGTTGTTCGTTGAGTACAAAATTAGAACTGGACAAAATACAAAAATTGTGATCTTATATACTAGTGCTGCGAACCTTTGGTGTTACGCAGGTTTGGGAGAGGGCAGTTTCTTCAGACTCTAATTGGCCGGAAAAACTCCCGTCCCCCACTTTTTGAACAGATTTCTTTATCTTAAAGTTAGTGCGTTAATTTTAGAAGTAAGGGAGGGCGAGTCTCTCGCCTCTGGTTGACCGAAAATCACCGTCTCCTACTTTCTTGGGTTTGCGTGGAGCTTCCCCTAGTCTGCGGACTAGCAGAGGGCCTCACACCCCTACTATGTTACTGTTTTCCTGAATTTCCCTACTTATCGACCGTCTGCAGGGTCCTTTTCCTAATTTCCCTACTTGGTCGACCATCGACTGTAGGGCCCTTTTCCGGGACATGCAGTGGTGCTCGGAGGGTTGCCTATTTTTGGGGTAAGGGTACGTCGGGACGTAACACCTCCCGCCTAAAATCAAATGTCGGTATTGATTTTAAAGTGACATTTGATTGAATGTTTAACAAAACGAACATTGATAATGAAAATTGTAAATTTTAATCCTTAATTATTTTGATTTTGTAACATTAATTAAAGTTAAAGAAATATTGAAACAATAATAATTGTGGATGACAAATGATAATATATAAATTGAATCAAAAGTATCTCGATTTGGATTGGCGATCGTTGATTTTGAAGTCTTCTTAGTTTTTCATTGAAACATGCGTCTGATGTTGATGGTTGCGCTGGAGATGCTGCGTCTTGCGTAGTCGGCACTTGAATTTCTGCTAATTCATGAGATTCCGTAGTGTGGATTGTCCGAGTGTATGGTCCATTAATGTTCCTTTTGAAATGGAGGAGGAGATGAGTGGCTGAGTCCTATATGGCTCTGATCAGAACCAATGACCATCCGTATACGGTATGCAAAGCATAACCATGAATGATTGTGTTCACGATTAGTTTGATGAACTGAAGGAAGAAGATGATGCCGATGATCCCAGCACTCACAGTCTGAGACTAGAACATGATATAATCCCGAACTTTTATCGAGGTCTTCCTTCATATAAATGTCATTGGTTGCCAGTGACGCCGGGTTAGTACAGGTCCACGTTGGCTTGGTCATTGATTTGATGATGATTAGTGGCAAACTCTGTTTGCCACTAATCATCCAAACCGCTGGGCTGGTAACAATGCGTTACACGCGAACTCCACTCCTGCCTTCATAAATATATGCCTCGGACATCAACTGGAATATACTTGATTATGTGCACGACTTCTCCTGCGACTTCTGCCATCTATCCTGGTCAGATGGTAGGCGAATTCATCTGCGTTGCAATGATTAGAGCGTTATCAACACCAATTGTTCGAGGTTGCGTCGTTGTGTGGATAGGTCGAGATGCAATTGTTGAATTATTGTTGAATTGTTGAATTTCGGGTGCGTTCTGACAAAATAAACTTTGAATGCATACAAGTGAATATAAAATTTTTAAGAGAAGTCGGATAGATTTTGGAAATTCTTTTCTTGTTTTGAAAATTAATAATTTCGCATGTTCGCTTTCGCATTTTGCGGTTTCCTTTGTTAAAGTTATGTTATGTCTTCCGTTGAAGGTGTGTAGACTATTCGGGGATAAGTGTGTAATGAATCTTTAATTTAATTTTTTTGTTTAAATAATACATCAGAACGATTGAATTAGCAATTTTGAATTGGTAATGGATCCCAAAAAGTCTGTCCACCTTCAAGGTTCCTGAGATTTTATCCCGTTAATAGGATCATTTAAATAACCTAAATTAATTTGATTTATAAGAAGTTTCAGTCCATAGAATTATTCTTTATCATAAATAGATTTAAACAGAAACGAATTTTCAAAGATTGATATGGTTTAAATACATAACGAATATCTTATTGATATAAACTGTGACGTATTTTTCGTGAGCATAATCGGTAACAAATAAAATCAAATTTTTATTCGGGAACTGCATCACGATACGGTCACCTTCGGCCGTCCACTCTCGTTCGCGCATCCGCAAACCCGGTGGGCGCCAGTTAATTTTTATTTCACCGGTATTAACTAACCGGTATGCCCGAGGAATCGAGTTGATCAGGCTCAATTCCAATCAAAATCGAAAGCCCGGACCAAAAGCTATCGATCGAGAACAAATTCAGAGAAAACGGTAGCTTAGTTAATTTTTGGGGTCGCGTAAAATTAACAAACGCAACTGGATGCGCTTGCGAGAACGAACGGTTGCGGAAATGTACGGCCGCTCAGTCTGCTAGGTTGTGGTAGAGAGGGTCGAGGTATGACCCAGTAAATAGCTTTCTTTTAGCGAGATCTCAAACAACGAGAACAACTTCAATATTCTTTAAACAAAAGTTCGAGAGCGAATACAATAAATTGTATTACGGAATTATTTTACGAGAGCCCGCGTGAAGCGTCGAAATCGTTAACGGTAACGGCGAGTTGCAAAGCCACGCGCACGTACGCCAAACTCAACGGTAGCTGCACGAATATTCAGTCACCCGAGATCTCTAATCGAAGCGATCGATTAACTAATTAATTAAACGGGAAGACTCACCGAAAATCCTTTTACGGGTCCCAGGGGCGAGAACTATAACCCAAAGGATCCACGAGAACAGTGAATGCACTAACTGCACTTCACAACGAACGAGAACACGAGTTTTATTTAAATATAAAATAAAATTCACGAAAGCACGGGAACTCGTAGCGTACGTTGTACGCTATACATGCGAAGTCCGTGAACGACGCGAAGACGCGCGCGAGAGCGACAGAAAAACTGTCAACACGGGAGCTTGTTCAAGACTCGAGGCACCTCGGCGGTGTCCCGAGAAAGACTGATTGTCTCCAGCAATCATCGAAATCTCGTCATAATAATTATGAATCCCTCCCAAAATCCCTTACTCGAGAACTACTGCCCTCTCCCTCGAATCACCTCTTAACTATATCGGGAACGCAAATCATGCCAGTAACATTTTCGAAATCTATACGATCGCCTCCCTTGAAGCTTCGCGCGAGAACGGGCCTAATCAGCACACTTATGCGCTACACTGCAACAGGATGGTCCATCCTTTGCAAAAAACCAACAAAACTCCACCCGTTCTCTAGCGCAATACATAATCTCAATAGGGCGCCGGATTTACACCGGTCTACAACTAATCGCAAGACTCGTTCGGTGACTCTTGTCTGCCGGGCTGCTCGTTTCTTTGAGCTCTCATCCTCGCGACAGATTTGAGTGCACCGATCTACCGAAACTTTACAACAACAATAACAAAACATAAGAATTAGAATTCTTAGCTAACCGAGAACGTAAATTCGAGGGAAAGCAGCTCGAAAACGCCGAAAAATAGCAAGTAACGATAACACAAGCCCTTGTGATCGTGATTTCAAAAAAATCACGTCACAACTCCCCACCCCTTAAGGGTGGTTACGGCTTCGGGATTGGGAACGGTAGCATCACAAAACCAAACGTAACCACAGTTCTGAACTGCATTGTGGGTTTCGGTTTCCGTTGAAATTCCACGGATTAGGGAACAAGTATCGTAATCAACATTACTGTTTTTCGTGAACGAGATATTTCCTACCCAGTGTTACCATACGAGAGCGAAATCAGATTTGTAGGTAGGTCGTGAGCTGCCCTGAGTTTTCAACTCAAAACACGAGAAATAAATAATGTATTCCTAGAGGAATAAACAAAAGTAATACCAAGAAAAATTTATCGGTAGCTTGTTTGGCATTACCCACTGGTTACGGTCGGTAGCTAATAATGGTCGTGGGTAATTCGGGATCAACGCGAGCGTACTCTAGCGAAACGAGAAGATAATTCAATTGTACATTTCTTGTGATACTTATTGATAGGGACGGACAATAAACAGAATGTGTAACGGGAGCGTAACGATACCAACGTAGACGTGAGGGTCCTTCTGAGGGTCGTCCATGTCGGGAGCGATTCTTCCGAGGTCCGCCATCCCGGCAGATGTTCCTGGGGTACGGGAGCTGAGGTTTTGTCCGTCCTTGCTCGGGAGCCGGTTCGGTTGACCCGTGCGTCGAGAGCCGGGGCCTAGGGCCCATCCTGTCGGGAACTGGGACCTGGGGTCCCAAGTTGCGAAAGCTGGGTCTTGCGACCCATTTTCGGTAACTGAGGCTCGAAACCTCTGTACGGGAGCTAGGTCTTACGACCTCATTACGGTACGGTAGCGATAAGCTCGAAGCCTCTCTTACGAGAGCTTCCCCTTTAATGATCCTATTTTGGGTGGACCTCAGGGTTTTCAACGGGAGCCGTAATGGTCGGAGTTTAAATAACGAAACTCGTCGGACATTACGCACATCGAGAACACTGAAGTTATCGTAGAAAGAAAACTTTCAGCTTGCCTATCGTGAGCGTCAGTAGCGCACCTCGATAGCAATATTCGGTAGCTAATATCTCACTCGCTGGTTGCGTACGGTAGCTTGAACGAATTCTTAAAGATTCGCGAGTGAGTCGAGAACACGCGAGAGGCTTGCCATCTCGGCACGAGAAAAGACAGCCATCTCGGTACGAGAAGGGTTGTGCGACTGAAATCGTCAAGCACAACACGAGACAATACAATAACTATAGTAAAAAAACAAAAAAAACAAAAAAGGACGAAACAAGAACGAAACAAACGGGAAAAAAATGGACAATACAAGAACAAAACAAACAAAAAAATGGACAACACAAGAACGACGCAAACAAAAATCTTAAATTAATCTATCGAATTAATCAGTGCTCCAGCTGATAATTCGTCGAGAACTCTGCAAGTTATTTGCGTCGAAAACCCGCGAACGAGTCGCACGAGAGACAATTCCGCTTATACAGCAGGAAAACTCGAGATCGTAAAGTTAACTTCGAATCGGGATCTTGGATTAATTACAACCCAATTTTTCTTTAAATCGAAATCAATTCGAAACTCGAACGTTAATTCCAGTTCGAAATCGAGAATTAATTCGGAACTCGGGAATTAATGCGTGATCAAAATCCATCAAAAATGGAAAAATTCGAGAACAAGTATTTACGTTAGCTTATGGAGAATAAATCTCCAAAATCGAGAGCATATCGGGTCGGTACAGAGTTGGTACCCTCGGCGAGCAGGGAATCCGGCGTATCCCTGCAAGATCGCCAGGCCCAAAATCCTCCGGACCGCAACACGCGAGAACTAATGATAAACGAGAGCACCAAAAAAAAATAAGCAAATAGAGAAGAAATTTAAAAAATAATCTTTTTCGGTATATCGAGAACTGAGACGATTCGGAATCGTAAACTAATCGAGAACGGCAAAAAAATAATAAAAAAAAATTTTAATTACCAAATCAATCGAGAACAAAGTCAGAAACAATTTTCTTATCGAGAACGAAAGATAGTTCGAGACCAGTTATTTTAAACTAAATCGAGAACTAAATTCCAATCGGGAACAAGAAGAGATTCCAAAGTCAAAGATTCCATTGAAATTGAAAATCAATTCCGAAATCAAAATTAAAAGAATGAAAATTTAAATGCTGAATTAAATCTGCGAAATAAATATAAAATTCTGGTAATTTATCTCGAGAACAAATTATTATTTACGGGAACATGTGAAAAGTATTTCACAGTCGAGATCGCAACGAAATCGTATCCGGACTGCTTCGATCGTTCACGGCGAATGTCCAAGACGAAGTCTCTCCGAAATCGTTGATTCCGGGTATCGGGAGCGAAAATCCGTACGCAGGAGCTTTCCGTGAACCGTACAAAAAAATTGTTTGTCGAGAAACGAGATCGCTTATTGTAACCGCCGAAGCCGAAACAATAGAGGGATTAACGGTATCGTCGCTCGCCCGTGACCGCTTCATGAGCGTGGCAGGGGGGACGTCGAGATCGCGAAATTTCCGAAAAATAAAATGTTCGGAATTTCAGAAAATTCAATTGGGGATCGAGAAATTTTTAAAATAGTTCAAAAATCAATTCGAGATCGGGATCGAGAATTTTTCGAACAGAGGTAAAAGTGCGAAATTCCCGAAATTAATTTCGAGAGCGAGAAATTTTCGAAAATAAAGATATTCGAAATTCAATCTGAGATCGAGGAATTTTCGAAAAATAAAATATTCAAAAATTCGCAAAATTATTTCGAGAACCGGAAATTTCCGAAAAATAGAATATTCGAAAATTCCCAAAATTATTTCGAGAACAGAAAATTTTCGAAAAATAAAATATTCGAAAATTCACAAAATTCAATCGAGAACAGAACATTTTCGAAAAATAAAATATTCGAAAATTTTAATCGGGATCGTGGAATTTCCGAAAAATAAAATATTCGAAAATTCGCAAAAGTATTTCGTGAACAGTAAATTTTCGAAAAATAAAATATTCGAAAATTCACAAAATTCTTTCGAGAACAGAAAATTTTCGAAAAATAAAATATTCGAAAATTTTTATCGGGATCGTGGAATTTCCGAAAAATAAGATATTCGGAAATTCGCAAAATTATTTCGAGAGCAGAAAATTTCCGAATAATAAAATATTCGAAAATTTTAGTCGAGAACAGAAAATTTTCGAAAAATAAAGTATTCGAAAATTTTTATCGAAAACAGAAAATTTTCGAAGAATAAAGTCTTCAAAAATTTTAATCGGGATCGTGGAATTTCTGAAAAATAAAATATTCGGAAATTCACAAAATTATTTCGAGAGCAGAAAATTTCCGAATAATAAAGTATTCGAAAATTTTAGTCGAGAACAGAAAATTTTCGAAAAATAAAGTATTCGAAAATTTTTATCGAAAACAGAAAATTTTCGAAGAATAAAGTCTTCAAAAATTTTAATCGGGATCGTGGAATTTCCGAAAAATAAAATATTCGGAAATTCACAAAATTATTTCGAGAGCAGAAAATTTCCGAATAATAAAATATTCGAAAATTTTAGTCGAGAACAGAAAATTTTCGAATATTAGAACATTCGAAAATTTTTATCGAAAACAGAAAATTTTCGAATAATAAAGTATTCGAAAATTTTTATCGGGATCGTGGAATTTCCGAAGAATAAAATATTCGGAAATTCACAAGTAAATCGAGAACGAGAATTGCCGAAAAATACAATATTCGGAAATACACAAAATTCTATTCGAGATCTTGAAATTGGCGAATTATAAAATGTTTGAAATTTCATAGAATACATTTTCGGTAACTCCTGCTAATTGCAGATCGAGAACGAATATTCGGGAACGTCGAGTTAATTAAAATTCAACATAACGAGAACGCGATAAAACACAAAAATAATTTAAAAAAGACACAAAAATGAACAAATAATCGATACAAAGACAAACAGACAAAACACACAAAAAGTAACAAAACGCACGGTAGCAAGCTATTTACTGGCGTGGCCCCACGTTGGGCGCCATTTGTGACGTATTTTTCGTGAGCATAATCCGTAACAAATAAAATCAAATTTTTATTCGGGAACTGCATCACGATACGGTCACCTTCGGCCGTCCACTCTCGTTCGCGCATCCGCAAACCCGGTGGGCGCCAGTTAATTTTTATTTCACCGGTATTAACTAACCGGTATGCCCGAGGAATCGAGTTGATCAGGCTCAATTCCAATCAAAATCGAAAGCCCGGAGCAAAAGCTATCGATCGAGAACAAATTCAGAGAAAACGGTAGCTTAGTTAATTTTTGGGGTCGCGTAAAATTAACAAACGCAACTGGATGCGCTTGCGAGAACGAACGGTTGCGGAAATGCACGGCCGCTCAGTCTGCTAGGTTGTGGTAGAGAGGGTCGAGGTATGACCCAGTAAATAGCTTTCTTTTAGCGAGATCTCAAACAACGAGAACAACTTCAATATTCTTTAAACAAAAGTTCGAGAGCGAATACAATAAATTGTATTACGGAATTATTTTACGAGAGCCTGCGTGAAGCGTCGAAATCGTTAACGGTAACGGCGAGTTGCAAAGCCACGCGCACGTACGCCAAACTCAACGGTAGCTGCACGAATATTCAGTCACCCGAGATCTCTAATCGAAGCGATCGATTAACTAATTAATTAAACGGGAAGACTCACCGAAAATCCTTTTACGGGTCCCAGGGGCGAGAACTATAACCCAAAGGATCCACGAGAACAGTGAATGCACTAACTGCACTTCACAACGAACGAGAACACGAGTTTTATTTAAATATAAAATAAAATTCACGAAAGCACGGGAACTCGTAGCGTACGTTGTACGCTATACATGCGAAGTCCGTGAACGACGCGAAGACGCGCGCGAGAGCGACAGAAAAACTGTCAACACGGGAGCTTGTTCAAGACTCGAGGCACCTCGGCGGTGTCCCGAGAAAGACTGATTGTCTCCAGCAATCATCGAAATCTCGTCATAATAATTATGAATCCCTCCCAAAATCCCTTACTCGAGAACTGCTGCCCTCTCCCTCGAATCACCTCTTAACTATATCGGGAACGCAAATCATGCCGGTAACATTTTCGAAATCTATACGATCGCCTCCCTTGAAGCTTCGCGCGAGAACGGGCCTAATCAGCACACTTATGCGCTACACTGCAACAGGATGGTCCAGCCTTTGCAAAAAACCAACAAAACTCCACCCGTTCTCTAGCGCAATACATAATCTCAATAGGGCGCCGGATTTACACCGGTCTACAACTAATCGCAAGACTCGTTCGGTGACTCTTGTCTGCCGGGCAGGGTTGCCAGATACCTTCTAGTCGTAGTAGCCGAAACCACTACGCGAAGTAGCCCAAAATCGTCGACGAGTCGGAATAGCCAATCGGAGATGCAGAATGTATAGTATAAGGTATTCGCTAATGCTTATTAGCTAATGGGGAGGTGAAACCTACTCAGTCGGTAACGAAAACTGTAAACGATAATTTTGAGTCGCCGTAGACTTTTCGGATAAAAAAAATCTGTCACCGGAAGCGGAACTTAATTCTGCATCCGGTGACAAATTTCTTTTTCTCCAAAATTATCGAGTTTCGCAGTATTATTGTTCCGAAAATTGTTTGCTATCTCTCTCGCACTAATGGAGGTTTCGCCTCTCCTTATGGCTAAATCCTCTTGACACGCGCACAGTTCATTCGCGAAACCTTTATAAGAAGAAATCTGTAGTAGGAAGAAAATATGCATATCGTGACTCGGTTGTCAGTTCTCTCTCATTCTCTCTTTGACGTATGATCTGTGTGCTGAAGTGGTGTACGCACCAATGAATATTCAGGATTTAGGGTAAATTGGGATACGATATACGAACAAAAAGACTTTACGCTATATCTATAAGTCTTCGCATAAAAAAATTCAAAAGCAATAATAACACTGATCATAAGAGAGGCTTTAATTGGAACGTAACAACTTAAATATTTTTCAAACAAAAACGTTTCAGTAAGAACTACAACTTTATAGCTATTATTGTAATTTTAATGTGCACTAGTCGAATTCGTCCTGTGCAAACAAGGTCAGAGTCTCCGCTAGATCGTCTTGTGACTCTTGTGGTTCGCTTCTGGTGGAGGTTCCAGGAAGATCATCGGTGAGTGGTACTTTGACGTCATACATTTTCGACGTGAATTTCTTGAACATCAACGCCGATGGCACGAAAGATGTGCAGCAAATCTTTCTTGTATGGAAGTGCGTTCGAATCCTCAACAAAGCCTCGAGTAAACATATATTCATCTTGTTTCTAGGCTTCGTTTTCGTGGCGTTCATAATTGAGAAAACGCGCTCTACTACGGCGTTGCTAATTGGCAGCGATAAAACCCTCAAAGCAAATTTCCCTACCGTGTCGAAAGGTTGGGAACCCCCCGCGTCTGTGTGCACACGAACATTCGACCAGAATGCTGTTGAACTCTGCATTATTTCATTGCTGAAATATGCAGACCAATCTATGAATGGTATCTTCCGCAATTGCCTCTCGATCTCGGTGACGTCGTTTTGATCCTGAAGCAGAGTTATAGGTAAATCCTCGATGTTCACTTTGTTAGCGGTGTTCAAGATCATTCCTGCTGACAGCTTTGCTGATAATTTCAAGATCGTCATGTTGCTCGGAAGGCGCTTCAGAAGCTGTGAAAGTAATACAATTAAGTATTGCCGACATCTACCTTTCACTTCATTCAATTCCTCTGGTTTAAGGTTATATGCGGTAGCAGTGTTTTTAAACTCTATTCCGAAATCAATACAACTATGCGGTCGAAAAGCCAACTCGTTGTTCAAAGCTTCTTCGATAACGTCGAAGCTCGGACCGCTCGGCCCTCTCATAGCTTTGTCCATGAACGGCTGCGTGATGATTCGACTAGCAACCGAAAGTACGAGTGCCGACAATGTGTCATACAGCTTGGTGATCTCTTGTTGCGTACTTTGGAATAGCACATTTGTTTCATTGACGTCACGGAGAGTAGCTTTTAGGAAGACCAAATACAAATGATTTGTTGGATCCTTGTACATACTGCACAACGTTCTTGCTGTATAACACTTTTCGTTGCCGACCGCTACCGTAACCATCTCAAAATGCGTTTTTAATTCCAACCATTGATAGAGGATACGTTTTACCGCACCTTCCCAAGCGAGCCAGCGGGTTACTGATAATTGTACCAACTTCAACTGGGCTTTGTTATTATCATTGATTGCGTTGAAAAGATCGGCGTAACGTGCACTTCTTAACGGGCTGTATGCAAACCAGTTTCTCGTTTCTTGGACTAAAAACTCAAGCGACGATGGCAATACCTCGGATGCTTTAGAACTGCAAAGATGCAGGGAATGACAGATGCATCTTACTATTTGAAGGTTCGGTAGTGGCACACGTTCTTTCAAAAGTGTGTACAACGAGTGATTTTTCCCGCACAAATTACTCGCCCCATCTGTTCCAATTCCGATCAAGTTTTTTAACGGTAATTCGATCTCTTTTAAATAGCCGGTGAGGCTGTCATATAGAGCTACAGCAGTAGTCTCGATTATTGGAATGATGCCTAAGAACTCGGTAACAATATCACGTTGGCGGCTGCTGAAGTACCTTATACATACCGCCATGTACTTTTGTACCGATATATCGGTTGATTCGTCGATAATGAGAGAGTAGGGCTCGTTACCTACATCTTCGATCAGTTGTTCCAACAACGCAGGCGAAATCACGTTTTTTATTAGCATTGTACACTTCGTTCGGTGCATGTGAAGTGATTCCAGTGTACTTTTTTTTCCGAGCTGGATCAAAAGGTCACTTAAATGGTCAATACTTCGAACTGCGCTATGAGTGGCCACGTAGACTGCAAGCTTGAGATCAGCTGACTTATTTTCGTCAGAAACAACGGCCACGCCACATGAAGCCAATTTCTTCTGTTTGACAAACTTTGAAGCGTTATCGCGGTGGATCTTCGTTTGGCTATGTTTCTCAAGGTCATTTTTTTGTGCTCTGAGGGCAGTGTTGCAGATCTTGCAGTAGGCATCCTTATTAGCGTGACCTGCATCACTATTTTTCTCTAACCATCCTAAAAAAAAAATGTACGATGCAATTCATCGCAAATCGCAATTGAACGGCTAGTCTAGAAAATAGCAATCCGTGGAAATTGGGGCTTGGAAATTAAGTTAATTTATTTCATCATAAAGTTTTTTTTCGAATACCCAATGCTATCGGCGTAGTATATAAAAGATAATTACTATAGAAATTTTGTGGTGTTCAATTGCAATATATGTGAATAATTAAAATTATGCAAAGTTTCACATACTAAAAGAGACTAAAACGTAAAAAATTTGTATAAGTTTCTTGTCATATGTATACCAGTAAATTCCGGGAGTTGTTCCCAGGATTTCTTGTACTTCTTCTCATATTTTCCATATTTCCCCATCTTCGACGATACAACTATTACAACAGAGGGTTTATGCTTTATGCTTATGCTATGTCCAATAATTTTTAAATATCTGACGATGTGACGATTCAACACTTCAACAGTAACCTGCGTCCAGGGATTTATAAATCTCACGGGTTTACTGCCCTGCCTAAAGCCTGAACGCTGAACGAATTACGAATGGACGACGCTCGCCGGTTACGCCGGTGTGACAGTGTCGCCGTCGCCCGGTCGCCGGAACAACGCCGAAACGCCGAAACGTTGGTAGCCGTGGCTTTAGTAGTGAATATGATGTTCCTCTCGGCGGGCCCGGCGTCGATCGGCGGATCGGCGCCGGCCGCGGCCTGTTGGTCACCACATGTTGGCGTACCGGACCGTACGCGGGGCCTGTTTTTTGTCTACCCAAGTGGCGACTCTTCTGAGCCGGAAAAACGGGCAGAAATCACGTACGGTCTCCGCTGGTGGTACATGGCAATTGACAATAACCGGCGCGTCTTCGCGTGTTGTTCGTTGTCGGCTCAAGGATGCTGTTGATTACCCTCTTCCGGTGGTCCTCGAGTCGTGAAGAGTTTCTCGAGAATCGTAAAAAAGAAAGTCTTCCCCATGCGCTCGCTACATTCTCGTGTGACCAATTCTACCTCTAGAATATCTATAAGTTTCTATTTCTAGCATCTCAGTTTGAATTAATCAGCATTGCGCGCGGTTCGCGGGGTTCGCGGATTCGATAGTCGACTATCCTTTCGATATAGACGCAACCTTGCGTCACATGAACTAGTGAACTAGAGCGCACCCGTGCGGTCATGAAAAACATTTATGTGGCGGCTGTTTTAGACATGGAATATAAAGTTTAGATAGTGTAACAGCTGATTGGAAACTTTTCACCTCACTGTCTGTATTTGCATGTAAACCTTCAAGAAAATAAGCTTGAAACATCGAAAAATACGAAGTAGCCCAAAAACGCCAAAAAATAATACCAAGTAGCCCATTCGGGCGACAGGCGATTTACAAACAAATCTGTCGCCGATCCGCTGCTGAGATAGCCCAATCGGCGACAAATCGCCCAATCTGGCAACCCTGCTGCCGGGCTGCTTGTTTCTTTGAGCTCTCATCCTCGCGACAGATTTGAGTGCACCGATCTACCGAAACTTTACAACAACAATAACAAAACATAAGAATTAGAATTCTTAGCTAACCGAGAACGTAAATTCGAGGGAGAGCAGCTCGAAAACGCCGAAAAATAGCAAGTAACGATAATACAAGCCCTTGTGATCGTGATTTCAAAAAAATCACGTCACAAAACATTTTTTACGCTTTCTTTATGGTTAATCTCTTGAGATTAGATATTTATGTTGTTTGTTCGTTTTTTTTTTTTTGTGTTGTTTATTTCTTGCGCTCGATTCCAGGATCGTTTTCCTGTTTTACATTGTAATATAACTTTTATTTGAAGAATCGTATTATAAATAATATTTATATATTTTTAAATACAGCTATAGAAATTCATCTGTTATCGCATAAGATGTAATACTATTTGCGATTCGAAGTTAGAAGATTTAATAATTACAATTATTGTGCAATTTGAGATAAGAATTAATAGTTCTGTCAATTTGTAACTGGGATTTATTCGATTTAGTAATCGTAACAATTATCTTACCAGTTTTTGATTTGAATTGAAAGGATTTTGATATGATATTCGATGTGCAACTTGCAATCTGGATGTAAATGATTTAGTAATCGCAATTTCACGCTATTAGCGATTTGAATGTAGTAGATGTAATAATCGCAATTGTCATGTATGTTATGTTTTAGATTTAATGGATTTCGTAATCATAATTGTTATGCAATTTGGCATTTAGATTTAGCAAATTTAGATTTAGTAGATTTAGTAATTGCAATTGTCATGCAGTTAGTGATTCTGGTTTAGTAAATGCAGTAATCGAAATTGTCGTGCAATTTGCGATCTAAATATAGAAGATTTAGTAATCACAATTGTCATGTAGTTTGTGATCTAGATTTAGAAGATTTAGTAATCCCAATTGTCATGCAATTTGTAATCTAGATTTAGAAGAATTAGTAATCGCAATTGTCATGTAATTTACGATTTAGATTTAGAAGATTTAGTAATCACAATTGTCATTCAATTTGTGATCTAGATTTAGAAGAATTAGTAATCGTAATTGTCATGCAATTTACGATTTAGATTTAGAAGATTTAGTAATCACAATTGTCATGCAATTTGTGATCTAGATTTAGAAGAATTAGTAATCGCATTGTCATGCAATTTACGATTTAGATTTAGAAGATTTAGTAATCACAATTGTCATGCAATTTGTGATCTAGATTTAGAAGAATTAGTAATCGCAATTGTCATGCAATTTACGATTTAGATTTAGAAGATTTAGTAATCACAATTGTCATGCAATTTGTGATCTAGATTTAGAAGATTTGGTAATTGCAATTGACATGCAATTTATGATAATTTGTAACATTTGTGATAAATGCTGTCTAGGAATGGATATTGTTTTTGTCGGTTTCTTATTTTGATAGTTATATTTTCCGAGTTTCTTCGTTTTTACTCTCACATAAAACGCTGAATACGAGTCGGGTATGAATAGTTACTACTTCGAGATTTACAAATTTGTAAATCATCTCTACAGTTAAAACAGTTTCATTTGAATTTACTGAATTAGTCGATTTATATGGAAAGATTCGTACCCTATAAATCCTTGCCTGGACAATCGGAAGAATTGTCTGCAAACAACTTGACTTTCCTAAGACGTCTATCGAGAATGACCCTAGGGGTTCTACGAGATTCGCCGTTATACAGTACAGCTCTAAAATTTTCAATTTATCTTTGAGAATTTTGATCGACTCACGCATTTTTCACGATATTAGGGTCGGAACTGGTATTGCCTAATAATTCGACAAGGAAGTTTAATTTAAGACTGCATTTTGACTTTTGGAGTTCGACAGCATTTTTTTTTTTTTTTTTTAATTTATGCGTGCTAGTTACTTTAATTTTCTTTATTCTTCAAGTGACGGTTGTAGCGTCTAACTTCTTCGAGTTCGAGACAAAGTTATTTTTAATCTTTTGGGCCATGCTAGTTTGTTTGAATTTCGTTCCATGAGTGTCACTCAAGGGCCTTGCGCTATGACGTCAGAACTACAAACCTCCGACCACATGGCCCGGGTGCTTGCTTACTACATAACGACAAAGGACGCACACGCTCGCCATCCTTTTCGAAATTCTGTATTAACAGATTAGAATATATCTCTCTATATTATAAAAAGATCTCGCCGCCGCCGCCGCCGCCGCCGCCGCCGCCGTGTCAAGAATCGAGGGACTTAGAAAAATTTCAGGGGTCTTTCCCATACTTCCTGGAGGTCTTTCCCATACTTCCTGGAGGTCTTTCCCATACTTCCCGGGAGTCTTTCCCATACTTCCCGGGAGTCTTTCCCATACTTCCTGGAGGTCTTTCCCATACTTCCTGGAGGTCTTTCTCATACTTCCCGGGAGTCTTTCCGATACTTCCTGTAGGTCTTTCCCATACTTCCTGGAGGTCTTTCCCATACTTCCCGGGAGTCTTTCCCATACTTCCTGGAGGTCTTTCCCATACTTCCTGGAGGTCTTTCTCATACTTCCCGGGAGTCTTTCCGATACTTCCTGGGGGTCTTTCCCATACTTCCTGGAGGTCTTTCCCATACTTCCCGGGAGTCTTTCCCATACTTCCTAGAGGTCTTTCCCATACTTCCCGGGAGTCTTTCCCATACTTACTGGAGGTCTTTCCCATACATCCCAGGGAGTCTTTCCCATACTTCCTGGAGGTTTTTCTCATACTTCCCGGGAGTCTTTCCGATACTTCCTGGAGGTCTTTCCCATACTTCCCGGGAGTCTTTCCCTTACTTCCTGGAGGTCTTTCTCATACTTCCCAGGGGTCTTTCCCATACTTCCCGGGAGTCTTTCCTATACTTCCTAAAGGTCTTTGGGGAGATTGCACTTTTTTGGGGGAGATTGCGAGCGCGCGCAGCGCGCGAGCCACAATAAAATCCTAGTATATATATATATTTTTTAATATGACCTCAACTGTGTCTTTTGGAGACACAACTTCCCTATTTCCCAAAGGTATTTTGGGAAGCAGAGGCTGGATCTAAGGATACGGGATTAACAGGTCTGCCTGAATTCTTAGAATTTCTTGAAGCTTATAAATTTGAAAATTTTGTGAATTTGTAAATTTTGTGAATTTGTAAATTTTGTGAATTTGTAAATTTGTAAATTTTGTGAATTTGTAAATTTTGTGAATTTGTAAATTTTGTGAATTTGTAAATTTTGTGAATTTATAAATTTTGTGAATTTGTAAATTTTGTGAATTTGTAAATTTTGTGAATTTGTAAATTTTGTGAATTTGTAAATTTTGTGAATTTGTGAATTTTGTGAATTTGTAAATTTGTGAATTTGTAAATTTTGTGAATTGGTAAATTTTGTGAATTTGTGAATTTCCTGAGGAATTCCCTCTGCTATGAATTTAAGTTGATTTTTTTTGAAAAACAGAATGCTCGGTGGCATGATTCAACCAAACCGTTTTTGTATCCCACCGCTGACACCAAAAATGTATGTTACGTCTGAGTAACAAAACAAAACAAATGCCCTGTTTTTGACCTTAGCTACGGCTAATTGGTCAGGGATACGGGCTGAACGATTTGATTAATTATGGAATTTTCTTTGTTAAAATAAAAAGTGTGTCTCGGATCAGTTGTTGGAATGTATTTAGCCTTTAAACATTTAATCGAGTAGCTAACTTTGACTAATTTGTATTGAATTTCTGATTGATTACTGATTTGGCGGCTTTCATAAAAATCGGTCGTCAAATAGCCGTGGTAATCAGATTCTTTAATCTCCCCACGATAGATCTTTACTAATTTTCTTAATTGGTTCTTACGACCACCATTCTTTCGGTTCTTTCCCATTTGTGAATTTAAAGGATAGAGTCGTGGATTATTTTTCGTGAAGTCAAATGTTCAAGAAAACTCAGAATAAATGTCGGGGGTTGACCTCGCACATTCAACTAAGTCCCAAGAGCACAGAATTGAATTCTCTAAGACTCACGAGATTTTTACCTCGCACTCTTAATGTTGGAGGATCTTGGAATTTGTTAGAGTGTCGGGGGTTGACCTCGCACACTCTTTTTAGGAAGAAGGACTTAGAAATGTTGGGGGTTGACCTCGCACACTCTATTAGGAAATGGACTTAGAAAATAAATGTCGGGGGTTGACCTCGCACATTCAACTAAGTCCAAATGATGAACCAGAAAACTTAAAGTTTTCATCTTACCACTATTTATTCACATGACTGGTTCGAGATGTTGTTCGTTGAGTACAAAATTAGAACTGGACAAAATACAAAAATTGTGATCTTATATACTAGTGCTGCGAACCTTTGGTGTTACGCAGGTTTGGGAGAGGGCAGTTTCTTTAGACTCTAATTGGCCGATAAAACTCCCGTCCCCCACTTTTTGAACTGATTTCTTTATCTTAAAGTTAGTGCGTTAATTTTAGGAGTAAGGGAGGGCGAGTCTCTCGCCTCTGGTTGGCCGAAAATCACCGTCTCCTACTTTCTTGGGTTTGCGTGGAGCTTCCCCTAGTCTGCGGACTAGCAGAGGGCCTCACACCCCTACTATGTTACTGTTTTCCTGAATTTCCCTACTTATCGACCGTCTGCAGGGTCCTTTTCCTAATTTCCCTACTTGGTCGACCATCGACTGTAGGGCCCTTTTCCGGGACATGCAGTGGTGCTCGGAGGGTTGCCTATTTTTGGGGTAAGGGTACGTCGGGACGAAACAATGGGTATGAATTGATATTTTGAAATGTATATGAAATGAATAATGACCTGTGTATGAAATTTATATGAACTCTCTTGAATTTGAATAATGAAATGTGTACGAAATTAATGTGAATTTGAATAATGAAATGTGTATGAAATTAATGTGCATTATTGAATCATGAAATGTGTACGAAATTAATGTGAATTATTGGATAATGAAATTTATTATGAAAGTTAATGAAAAGTAGAAGACTTGTATTTGAAAGACCTTATATCTCAAAGTGTGTGAATCATATTTTTACAATGGCGCTCAACATCGTGGCATGATGCAATAAATAAAATTTAATTATTCGCATCATGAACTCAATCTGCAAATTTGATAGTTATAGTGTATTTCAATACGACCGTGTTTAAACTGTGCATGGCGGAGGGTAATGAAAGAGTTTATATAACGAAATCAGGCCGTGTATCGAAACAGAAATTTACGAGTTACAATTTTTCAGAAAGAAATATAAAAAAATCATCTAATAAAATGATGAGATCGCCGGGAGATCGACGTAGTGATGCGGAGGAGGCTCGACGTACCGAAATGAAGAAAGAACGAGAGGAATTGAACATACAACGAGAAGAACTGGAACGATTACGTCGCGACCTTCAAACACAACTCGAAACCGCAAATCAACAAACAAGAGCACCGACATCACAGTCTTCGGGAAATGCGAGCAGCCTAGGTGAGCAGGTGAACGCTGAGGAGATTTCGGCGATGTTATGTAATGTACAAAATATTCAATTAGATATAAAAATGCCTAAATTTGGTAATAATAATGAGGCCAATCCGACGGAATTCTTAGAGGGACTAGAAAAGTTTTTTAAGACAAAAAATGTCAAGGAGGTGAACAAGTTATTGATAATAGAGCATGCTCTTGAAGGCAAAGCTAGTTTGTGGTTTGATTTGAATAGAGATATTCCTAGTTTTGAGAATTTTAAAGACCGTTTCTTAGCCGAATTTAATGCCATACCTACTAGAGTCCAATTCAAAAACGCGTGGACGAGCAGGAGATATGATGCGCAAAAAGAATCGTTGCAGACGTACTATTACAGTCAATTAAAAGAGGCTAGGTTTTTTATTCCGAAATTATCATCATATGAAGTTAACTATAATATAACACAACAATATCCGGCATGGGTACGAGAAACGCTGGCTACCATCGATTTTTCGGATGATAAACTTATTGGTCAGACACTCTCGAATTTAGATGGTATTCGAATGGAATGTGAATGCGAATATAAACAAAGTGCTAGCAATGGAGCGCAACGGTATCAAGCTCCCAGAATTATACAGATATATTACCCACAATCGCGTTCTTATAATCAGCATTGGGGACAAGATAGACAACGTTATTATAATAATAGCAATAATTTCTCACAGTACGTAAATGAAAACGTGAATCGCCAGTCACAATCTCATCATCAAACTTACTCCACAAATGGCTCGCTGCCTGATATGAGTGTTCCTCCACCAACGAGAAGCGTAGGAAATAGTTATCAGTGTAATAATACTGCACCGTATAATGCGAATAATTTAAACTAACAACGGACGCGATACACACAGGTCCGACATCGTGTCATAAAAACTTTGATTTCATTGAAGATCTAATGACAGGAATCGAAGATCAAAGGGGCCACAATAATAACAACGAGTCGGGTTTGATGGCGCGGTCTCCACATCTCAGAATTTCGGTGGGAAAACAAAATATTATTGCGCTCGTAGACACGGGGAGTCAAGTCACAGCAGTTTCAGATAAATTTTATAATTTCTTGTCTAAACTACAATCTATTAGTGAATTGCCAGTGTCTAATCTAGTTGTGTCAACGGCCATAGGTAAAAAGGCTACGTAAATAAAGCGTCAAATATATTTGGAAATAGTAATTGATAATATCTTGTTACGTTATGTATTTCTTATAGTCCCGTTCCTGACATCAGACGTAATCTTGGGCCACGACTGGCTTTCGAGAAATGAAGTTATAATTAATTACAAAAATAATACTATTGAATTGCGAGGAAGGATTTTGAAGGGTTCGTCAGTATTGTTCGATCGGGCTCCGCCGGAGAAATTGATCTGCTCTCAAAAAGACAACCTGACATATGTGTTCGTAATAAATATGCATTATGAAGCACCGGAAAAGGAAATCAGAGAGGAAGAAGGGAGTACAAAAGAAAGTGAAGACAGAGTTGAAGGTAATTACCGGAAAACGTTAGATCAACTGACTGTTATGATACATGATACCGAATGTAAAATCAATGAGGTAGAAATTAATGTCACACAAAATAATAACAACAAAGTAATAGAGTTTAACATCGAAATTGACATGTCAAATCACGGTACACAAGATCCATGGGAAGAGAGTGTCTTAGATTTCGCGGACGAGCTCCGAGCGGTCGCGTTTAAACTAACTTTTACTTTTGACGAGGCCCAAAAAGAGATTTTCTCGAAAACATTACAAGATTCAAAAATACTTTTCTCAGATAATCCGGGGTGCGCAATGGGTTATGAACATCGCATAAAAGTTACAAAAGAAAAACCGAGCATACTCCATACATACCCTATTCCTTTTCAATTACGCGAATCAACGAGTCAGGCGATAGAGAAAATGATAGAAAACGGAATAATCGAGCGAGCTATAAGTCCATACTGTAATCCATTAAGAATAGTAAAAAAAAGATGACAATACAGTCAGAGTTTGTTTGGATGCGAGATTTATAAACGCAATAATCGAAGACGACCATGAATCGCCACCACTCATTAACGAAATACTACAGAAATATCATGGGGCGCGATTTTTCTCAAAGATGGATCTTACACACGGGTACTGGCAAGTGCCATTACATAAAGATTCGAGGCCATTAACAGCATTCCTTTTTGGATCCACTTTATATCAATTCTGCAGAATACCTTTTGGTTTAAATACGGCAGGTAGTGGCTTCATACGTGCTCTGAATTTAGCTTTGGGAAATAATTTTGATCGATATGCTTCGTGTTACATAGATGATATTCTCATTGGGACCAAGACTTTTGAAGAGCACGTATGGGTTATGAAAGCAGTTTTTGAAGGATTAATTGATTTCAATGGGACCGGTCTACACCAAGTCTACACCAAACAACTTGACACAATAGAATCTCTACACCAAAAACTGTATACAGATCAACTTGACGGCAGTGTCTATTCGCACCAACCCTTGAATCCACGGTACCTTGTATTCACAGAAAAACCCGTGAATACAAGGTAAATTCCGTGGATACAAGGTAAATCTAGGGAATTATAGTAACTAGAGATTTACAGTGGCTCCAAAGACTGCAGCGGCTATTTACCGTGAATCGAAGATCATCTAGATAATATTTCCGATTTTATTTACGGTGTCTAAAAAAAAATCATGCCTGTTTATCGGTGGTACGCAATAAATTGTTGCAAGCACGGTTTTACCGTATCGAGAAGCGTTCTTTTAAATTGCATCTACAGAAAATAAGCGATGACTCTAAGATTTAACGTCTAAGTAATTTGCATACACAGGATATAACCTGTGACTCCAATATCCGAACGATAACCGAGAACTAAGAAATTAGCATGCACAGGAAATAACCTGTGTCCCGAAAATTCGAAGGATAGCCGAGGACTATGTAGTTTGCATTCACAGGAAATTACCTGTGTCTCCGAGATTTTATTGCACGTCACGCAGGTCCTTGTTTGAACCACTTGATTGGCGAGACACACATTACGTTTATCAGCTATTTACTGGAGAATTTACCCGTCGACAGACACGTCGCAAATTCGGACGTCAGGCCGTCGGTGAGTTCGACGAGACTTGCAGTCACAGAAATTTTTTACCGTGGCTGCTAGATATCTTTGCGCCGGCTATCGGGAACGTGCTTGACAACGGAGTTGTTTAAAAACGATAATATTTCTTTCTGGATTGCTGATACGACGTATCGGTTTCTCGCGATCGACGAATTCAAACAATAACCAAGAACTAAAAAATTAGCATCCACAGGAAATAACCTGTGACTCGAAGATTCGAAGGATGGCCGAGGACTAAGTGATTGGAATTCACAGGAAATACCCTGTGTCTCCAAGATTTAATTGCACGTTACGCAAGCTTTTGTTTGAACCACTTGATTGGCAGTGAAACTCAATTGGCGAGACACACAGTACGTTTATCAGCTATTCAGTCGAGGATTTAACCATCGACAGACACGTCGCCAATTCGGACGTCAGGCCGTCGGTGAGTTCGACGAGACTTGCAGTCACAGAACTTTTTTACCGTGGCTGCTAGATATCTTTGCGCCGGCTATCTGAAAAGTGCTAAACAGGGGAGTTTTTCCAAAAGGTATTATGTCCAGCTGAATTGCTGATACGACGTATCGGTTTCTCGCGAACGACGAATTCAAACGATAACCGAGAACTAAGAAATTAGCATCCACAGCAAATAACCTGTGACTCAAAAATTCGAAGGATAGCCAAGAACTAAGTAATTTGCATTCACAGGGAATAACCTGTGTCTCCAAGATTTCATTGCACGTCACGCAGGTCATTGTTTGAACCTCTTGATCAGCGACGCACACATTGCTTTTATCAGCTACTCACTGGAGCATTTACCCGTCGACAGATACGTCGCAAATTCAGACGTCAGGCCGTCGGTGAGCTCGACAAGACTTGCAGTCACAGATCTTTTTCACCGTGGCTGCTAGATATCTTTGCGCCGGCTATCGGGAAGGTGATAAACAGGGGAGTTTTTTCAAATGATAATATGTTGCGCTAAATTGCTGATACGACGTATCCGTTTCTCGCGAACGACGAATTTAAACGATAACCAAGACCTAAAAAATTAGCATCCACAGGAAATAACCTGTGACTCGAAGATTCGAAGGATAGCCGAGGACTAAGTAATTTGCATTCACAGAAAATAACCTGTGTCCCCAAGATTTTATTGCACGATACGCAAGTCCTTCTTTGAACCACTTTATTGGCAATGAAACTTGATTGGCGAGACACACATTACGTTTATCAGCTATTCACTCGAGGATTTACCCAGCGACAGACACGTCGCCAATTCGGACGTCAGGCCATCGGTGAGCTCGACAAGACTTTCAGTCACATATCTGTTTAACCGTGGCTGCTGGATATCTTTGCGCTGGCTAATAGGAAGGTGCTAAACAGGGAAGTTTTTAAAAATGATAATATGTCCAGCTGAATTACTGATACAACGTATCGGTTTCTCGCGATCGACGAATTAAACAATAGCCGAGAACTAAGAAATTCGCATGAAATGGAAATTCCACAGGAAATAACCTGTGATTCGAAAATTCGAAGGATAGCGGAGAACTAAGTAATTTGCATTCTCAGGAAATGACCTTTGTCTCCAAGATTTCATTGCACGTTACACAAGTTCTTGTTTGAACCACTCAATTGGCGAGGCACACATTACGTTCATGAGCTATTCGCTGGAGCATTCAACACGTCGCAATTTTGGACGTCCGGCCGGTGTTGATGCCGACAAGAATGCAGTTGCAGATCTTTTTTACCGTGGCTGCTGAAGAACTTTGCGCAGCCTATCGGAACGGTGCTCGATAGGAGAGATGAACAAATCGGATTCCTTGAGGACGTTACTCTGATCGTGAATCTCAATTGGGCTAAATTGATATATCACGTCGATAAATGTATATATATTATCGTCAAATTTAAATCGGCTCGTCTTTACGTTTGTCGGCGTGCCCTGGCAAACTCCATCACCGTCATCTCAACCGAAAATCACTCAAATTAACGGAGTTTTTACCCAAGAAAAACGATAAGTCTCGATTACCCTTTGTTTCACCTAATTTAACTGACCTTCCAACCGACTGTTAAGAAAAATTTTTGTGATGAATTCAACTGACTTCAACTATCGTTTTAACCGACAATTTCTTCGGTTAAAATAATTTTTTACCGATGACTTCAACTGATTTTAACCGATGTTTTAACCGACAATTTTCCCTAGTGTATTTCGAATCCCCCCAAAAAACACAATGTGGAAAAAAATTGAGACAAGAACATTTACGTGAGTGATATCAATACCCCGACAAAAAACAGTGTGTCAAAAACTAGAGCCATAAAAAATTTATCGGTACAAAAAGTTGTAAAATAAACTAAAAATATCTGTAGCAAGTCAAGTACATGTTGTTCAACATATATATATATATATATAGACAGTATTTTTTAAATAACCTAAAGAACCTTAAATAAATAACTTAAAGAACCAAAAGAACCTAAATCAACTAAAAAGAAATTCTCGCATTTAAAGGTGAAAAAATCAGTAACAAAAAAAAAATCTTGCGTTTTGAAGAAAAAAATGCAGATGACAAAAATCGAGAAAAGAAATTGGTGAAAAATAAATTTCAACATCCAAAAAAATTAATTGCAGTACTTGGCGAGTTTCTACGGTTAATATGAACATTCAATAATGATAAACTATATAGGATACTTGGCAAACTCGCCAAGTACTGCCGTTTAATTTTTTTGGATGTTGAAATTTATTTTTCACCAATTTCTTTTCTCGATTTTTGTCATCTGCATTTTTTTCTTCAAAATGCAAGATTTTTTTTTTGTTACTGATTTTTTCACCTTTAAATGCGAGAATTTCTTTTTAGTTGATTTAGGTTCTTTTGGTTCTTTAAGTTATTTATTTAAGGTTCTTTAGGTTATTTAAAAAATACTGTCTATATACATATATATATATATATATGTTGAACAACATGTACTTGACTTGCTACAGATATTTTTAGTTTATTTTACAACTTTTTGTGCCGATAAATTTTTTATGGCTCTAGTTTTTGACACACTGTTTTTTGTCGGAGTATTGATACCACTCACGTAAATGTTCGTGTCTCAATTTTTTTACACATTGTGTTTTTTGGGGGGATTTCAACACTTTTTGCAAAGTCTATATTGAATCATCAATCTTTGGTTTATCCAAAGAGAATAAAAGAGGATAACATTTTATAAAAGTAATGTGTTTTTCAAATAATTAATAATAATAAAGCATTGATTTAGTTTAAGTTTTCTACTATAAACTACAACGATCTTTCCAAATTAGAACATTTATAGAATTGAGACTATAAGTCTCCTCAAAATCCTCATAAAATCCTCAAAATCAGAACCAGAATCCTAAAAATACTGCCACATTAAAAAATGGTATAAATATCAAGATAAAAATTGTAGGTTTTTTTTTTCATGGAGAATTACAAAATTAACAATACAGATCATTTTGATTAATGTCGTGTGATGTGTGTTATCGTTATTATTTCAGGACCTGCATATAATTAAGGAGGATGGATACCCAACTCAAAATGATAAACATGCTCTCAAATTTTTAGAGGATATTCGTAAATAAAACTTACATCTCCATGCCAAATTCCATGTCAATCGTCTAGATGGTTATCGAGAAATTAATTATTGAAATTACACTCTAATGCATGGACAACATAGCGAAAACTATACGCACCTTCAACATTATTCTCGAGAGTATAATAAAAATGATAAACAATTGTTTATAACAGAACCAAATCATTCCTTGTATTTTCGAAAAGAACTTTTACGAAGACCGAAATGATTCGTCTGCTTGGTTGCCGAGAAAACGTAAAAACAAAACTGCTGGAATAGTACAACAATGTACGCCAGTGAACGCGCGTCAAGGACCTCTCTCTCGCACATTACCTCCCCGGCAAACCGCGCACCTCCCCGCCAAAAAGACGGTATCCAACCTCCTTAAGACTGACAGCTTTCATGTCTTTTCTAGGTGACTTTATTACTCTATTTGAATTTAGAAAAAAAATGTATATTACAAAAATCACACCACCTCTGTTTATTCCAATAATTTATCTTAATAAAAATTGAGTTTTTCCTGGACAATGTTCAGAAGGTGCAGGTTGCGAAAAACATTAATCCACAAATCCAAGTTAAACCCGAATAGACACTAACTTTACCAAATTTATTAAAAAATGAAGCTTGTTACACATATAAATTTACTACACTTTATTAATTAGTTTTTTCTCAGTTCTGATAACTTCTCTTATAAATAAATCCAGTATTTCATCTGATGACATTGTGAGCTCAGAGTCAATCATGAAGCAACAAATAAAACTCACACAAATCACCAAATATAAATCATCTTTTTTGCTGTATGGTGTTTGTTGCAGGTTCGAACAAACTATAGTATACAAATTTCTGTTAATTACTGAATAACCACTGATTTTTTATGAATATATTAAACAATTAAACTTTTTACATATATAAATTAATAAAACTTATTACACATAGAAATTGACAAACACTTTATTATTCCTGTATAAGTTGTGATAATAACTGGTCAAACCAAGCGACTCAGCATCATATCGAATGACTTTGGGAGATTGCATATGATTGAATTATGCTTGAACAAATAAAAACCACTAAATTTTACCAGATAACATTAGAAGCTTAAGAGCAAATAATCAACCAACAAACATAGAAAGTCACTGAGTTTAGTATATAAACAGACAATATAGCTAGACGATGTTAAGTGTCATTATGAGGTTGCATTAAAAAACTGGATTACGCAAATCTCAGTTAATGACTGAATAACCACTGATTTTATTAAGTTTATTAAAAAAATAAAACTTGCTATGCATATAAATTGAAGCACACTCTATTATTATTTCTGTCTTAGTTTTGATATTTAATTTCACCAAGAGGCACATTATTTCACTGCATGTCATTAGTAGCTTGAAAGTGAATTGCAAAGTAGCAAAAAATAAAAATAAAAATTTAATAAACCTTATTACACTATAAAAATGATCACATATAGGAATAACAAAACCCTTCTTTTACCCATTAATGATTCAGTATAAATAAAATAGTCTCATTAAAAAACGTGTATTTTGCTACATGACATTATGAGGTTAGGATGGGATAGAATAATTTATTAATGGCTAATCATGAACGTATAAATAGAAAAGAATAACTGAATTTATTAAAACTTAAAAACCATCACATAATACACTTTTTTCGATCACTTTTCACATCAAATCAAAACATTCACTGGTGTGTAAGCGTGAAGTGAAAACTCTGAACTGAGCGAATATATCCACTGAATTATCAAAAAATATTAAACACTTAATTACTTCTGTTTCTAATTCAATGTTTGGAAATAAACCAACCAATATAAAATAAAATGGGAATATATATATAGCGGTTCGGATACCGGTTGGTTGGAACCCCGGTCCTGCGACGGATAGGATCCCGGTCCTGCGAAAATTAGGTTCAAGGTCCTGCGAAAAAGCTAGGTTCACGGTCCTGCGAAAAACGACTGAATTTTTTAGAATATTTCAGAGAAGTTTCGATATACAAATCACGATATCATTGCACTGAGGGAAGGTACGAAGGTCGTTTTGGTCTCAAACGAAGTATTTTTAGCTGCAGTATCTGATTATACCTAAAAAAAAGCTTCAAAACGCTATCATTTTCTCAATTTAACATATTAACCTCGAAAAAAAGTGGCTAAAACGAGTTGCTTCGTGTAAAAGATACTGCGGCAGCGTCTTGTCGGTCGGTAAGTAGAGAGGTAAATGTACTTGTCTCAAGACGCTGCCGCGTCTCTTGATAGAGAATGTTTTTTTCGCCTTCAATTTAATGGGCTGTTTGCTCCTTTAATTTCGTAGCCGACTATTTGGTACATATTTGATCACGATTGAAGAATGAAACTTATTGTCATGGATGGGATTCGAACATGGAACCCTGTGATTGTTGGTCTGCGCCTTAGACCGCTCGGCTATTCACACATTTGGAAAAATCTGTTTTGATTGTCTATTTGAAATAAAAGGAATGTCTAAGTATGTCATGAGATTCTTCATTTGTATAATGGTATCTGAAATGATATTTAGAACATTTCAACTTGCAAATTGTTAGTCTATAAAAAAATTTTTAAAATAATTCTGCAAACTCTAGAAAAGTATACACTGCGGTCGGGAGAATGCCCGTTGTATTCGTGTACTCGTTTCCATACTCTAACTGCGGCAGATAGTTTTTCCCAGCTTGCAAAATTATTCACTTATTTACATGAATTAACAATTTCAAAGTCAGGGATATCTTAATATAATTTTAGACATAATTAAACAAATATAAATACTTATAACATGTTCAGACTTTTCGTGTACTTCAAATACGTACCGAATGATCGAGTAAAGTCGAATATCAATGTAAAGAAGCAAAATACTTGTTTCATTAAACGCTGTAGATAATATATATATACATATATATTTTAAACTACATCGGTTAAAATCGATAAACGTCACTAACAAATTGTTTTGACCGAAAAACTGTGAAATTTACTGCGAAATTTTTTCTCAAAAGTTGGTTATAAAGTTAGTTAAAGTAGGTGAAACAGGGGCTAATCGAGATCGGCCAAAACGTCGGTTAAAAAGTAGTTGACACATCTTGCCCCCGTGAAAATTTAAACGGACGTCATGAGTAACGTACTAAATCATTTTCTACAGACTACATACACGGCTTTGTTGGCGACTTCAACAGTCTTATTAGAAGACTTCGACATCACGCGTGTTTCATCATCATTAGCGACACGATTGAAGCGGAGACCTTATGAAATATGTACAGGATGAGAACCCCTGAGTGAGCGCCAGAGTGTAGCCGGCTATGAGCGCGGAGTGTCGGCTTCATGACTGCGCGGACCGTAACAGCATACGTTCCATTACACAGTGCGGGGAATCCCCGCTTCTTACTATATACTTCCATCGTGATGCATCGATCTTAATGACAATTTCATTGGAGTTCATAACTACCCTGACCAGTTGCGATACACTATATCAGCGTAACTGCTTTTCAAACTATTTCAATTGTTAACGTAAATTATTAGCAATTGAAAATGTATCATTAATTGTATTATTGAAAGTATACCGAAGCAAGTTATGAATTTCCTGCCTTTTCATTAAATTAATTTCAAGTGATTTCAAATGAGTGTTATCTAATTTGTTAGTTCTTCATTGATTTTATTATACAGCATAATCAAACAAGAAAAGTCGCAAACAACGCATTGTTTTTTGCATATTGCATTATCTTGCGTTGTTTGATCGACACACCAGTTTTTTAGTTCTTGGTTATTGTTTGAATTTGTCGATCGCGAGAAACCGGTACGTCGTATCAGCAATTCAGAAAGAAATCGTTTTAAAACAACTCCGTTGTCAAGCACCTTCCCGATAGCCGGCGCAAAGATATCTAGCAGCGACGGTAAAAAAGTTCCGTGACTGCAAGTCTTGTCGAGCTCACCGACGGCCTGACGTCTGAATTTGCGACGTATCTGTCGACGGGTAAATGCTCCAGTGAGTAGCTGATAAACGCAATGTGTGCGTCGCTGATCAAGTGGTTCAAACAAGGACCTGCGTGACGTGCAATAAAATCTTGGAGACACAGGTCATTTCCTGTGAATGCAAATCACTTAGACCTCGGCTATCCTTCGAATCTTCGAGTCACAGGTTATTTCCTGTGCATACTAATTTTTCAGTTCTCGGTTATCGTTTGAATTCGTCGATCGCGCGAAACCGATACGTCGTATCAGCAATTCAGCTGGACATAATATCATTTGGAAAAACTCCCCTGTTTAGCACTTTCCAGATAGCCGGCGCAAAGATATCTAGCAGCCACGGTAAAAAAGTTCTGTGACTGCAAGTCTTGTCGAGCTCACCGACGGCCTGAAGTACGAATTTGCGACGTGTCTGTGGACGAGTAAATGCTCCAGTGAGTAGCTGATAAACGTAATGTGTGCATCACTAATCCAGTGGTTCAAACAAGGACTTGCGTTACGTGCAATGAAATCTTGGAGACACCGGACATTTCCTGTGAATGCAAATTACTTAGTTCTTGGCTAACCTTCGAATTTTCGAATCACAGGTTATTTCCTGTTGATGCTAATTTCTTAGTTCTCGGTTATCGTTTAAATTCGTCGTTCGCGAGAAACCGATACGTCGTATCAGCAATTTAGCGCAACATATTATCATTTGAAAAAACTCCCCTGTTTATTACCGTCGCGATAGCCGGCGCAAAGATATCCAGCAGCCACGGTAAAACAGATATGTGACTGAAAGTCTTGTCGAGCTCACCGATGGCCTGACGTCCGAATTGGCGACGTGTCTGTCGATGGGTAAATCCTCGAGTGAATAGTTGATAAACGTAATGTATGTCTCGCCAATTGAGTTTCACTGCCAATCAAGTGGTTCAAACAAAAGTTTGCGTAACGTGCAATAAAATCTTGGAGACACAGGGTATTTCCTGTGAATTCCAATCACTTAGTCCGCGGCTATCCTTCGAATCTTCGAGTCACAGGTTATTTCCTATGGATGCTAATTTTTTAGTTCTTGCTTTTTGTTTGAATTTGTCGATCGCGAGAAACCGGTACGTCGTATCAGCAATTCAGAAAGAAATATTATCGTTTTAAAACATCTCCGTTTTCAAGCACCTTCCCGATAGCCAGCGCAAAGATATCTAGCAGCGACGGTAAAAAAGTTCTGTGACTGCAAGTCTCGTCGAACTCACCGACGGCCTGACGTCCGAATTTGCGACGTGTCTGTCGACGGGTAAATTCTCCAGTAAATAGCAGATAAACGTAATGTGGGTCTCGCCAATCAAGTGGTTCAAACAAGGACCTGCGTGACGTGCAATAAAATCTCGGAGACACAGGTCATTTCCTGTGAATGCAAACTACATAGTCCTCGGCTATCCTTCGAATTTTCGAGACACAGATTATTTCCTGTGCATGCTAATTTCTTAGTTCTCGGTTATCGTTCCGATATTGGAGTCACAGGTTATATCCTGTGTATGCAAATTACTTAGACGTTAAATCTTAGAGTCATAGCTTATTTTCTGTAGATGCATGTTAAAAGAACGCTTCTCGATACGGTAAAACCGTGCTTGCAACAATTTATTGCGTACCACCGATAAACAGGCATGATTTTTTTTTAGACACCGTAAATAAAATCGGAAATATTATCTAGATGATCTTCGATTCACGGTAAATAGCCGCTGCAGTCTTTGGAGCCACTGTAAATCTCTAGTTACTATAATTCCCTAGATTTACCTTGTATCCACGGAATTTACCTTGTATTCACGGGTTTTTCTGTGAATACAAGGTACCGTGGATTCAAGGGTTGGTGCGAATAGACACTGCCCAACTTGACACAATAAAATCTCTACACGAAATCAACTGTACACCGAATAAACTTGACACAATAAAATCTTGACACAATAAAATCTCTACACCGGGTCATTTCTATACCGAATCAACTTGACACAGTAAAAGCTTGACACAATAAAGTCTCTACACCGGATCAGCTCTGCACTAAAAAAACTAGACACAATAAAATCTTGACTCAATAAAATCTCTACACCGATCGGCTCTACACCGAATCATCTTGACACAAAAAAAACTTGACACAATAATATCTCTACACGGAACATCTCTACACCGAATCAACTCGACACAATAAAATCTTGACACAATAAAATCTCTACACCGGATCATGTCTACACCAACGGATTGTCGATAAGTTGGTGTTATACAAGCTTGTAACTAATACCGGAAGGTGGCGACTATATTTACAACTTTTTACTGAAAAACTGAATCGAAAAAGTACGGCGAAAGTGCATCTTGCTACGCTAAAATATATTCAGGTGATGTGCTACATGTCGTCTGTCTATCTCAGATCGCCATAAGTGCGAGTGAGATAGCTGAATCTTCCCGAAGTATTATTCTTCGCCGCGGTTGATTTTTCGAATAAAAGTTGAGAAGTACTGACTACAGACTGCCAAGACGCAGTCAGTACTTCTCGTCTTTTGCCTGAGACATCAATTGTGACTAAGAACAACGCTTTACAGTTTTTGTTACCGACCGAGCAGTAGCACATCATCTTAAAACTATAATTGACTGCGCAAAACAACTCTAAACTGAAACGGTTTCGCAGAGGCTTTCAAATCAAATAGAGTACGACTGCGGTGTAGTACAATGCACCTGTATCCAGTTTCCTTGGTTTCCTCGTTCTCGCAGTAGTCATGGCTAATGTCCAGAATCAATGTCTTTAACACTTATTTTCGTAAAATTGTATCTCTAATCCCTAATAATTCTAAATTATTGTTCAGAGCTGTCATTTTTGCATTTTAGATTTATTACAAACAGATTGTTAAAGGAGAAATCCGTTAACCAAAAATTATACAGACGATAATAAAAAGATCAAGAACAAAAAACACAGTTTTCCATCGTCAGTGTTGGGTCGCAACTTACTTCGATATTTTTATCAAACTGCATGCGAAAAAAATATCCTTCATGTTTCGCGTAGAATCCGAACTCGAAGATGCGACGAACGTAAACCGTGTCGAAGAAAAAGAAATACGATTACGGATGATAATCGATTTGATTTGGAAATGATTTTTATTGCTTATCTAAAACAAATACATGCCATGTCTTTTTTTTCTATTGTCATAGCTGTATTCATCGAAATAGAGATGAAAACGAACGAAAAATAACATTAATTAATATAAAATATTCTAAGTAAATTCAGCTACTTTCTTTCAACCATCTCCGATCTGCCCCGTAATTGATCGTATCGAAGTACCACTAAAATACATTCTATGCGAATATGTTTAATTTTTAAATCCAATATTTTAGAATATGCCTTTTTTTCAAGTGAACATATCTCAGAAACATAAAGTTACTGAAAAATATGTCCTTTACATGAAAGTTGTTTTTTTTCTGTAAGCCTTCGAACCGAACAAATAAACGACAACTTTTTAGTGAAGACATTATTTCAGTACCTTTAAGTTCCCGAGGTACGTTTACTTGAAAAAAAAGGCATTCACTAAGATATTGGATTAAAAAATTGTACAAATTTGCACAGTGTCGAAAAAAGTGGCTAAGTTGACGGAGAATGCTTCATATATTACGCTATCGCTACGGCAGCATCGTCTGTGTCACACGAAGTTCCAACGAGAAGAATTAAAAGAAAGGAGAACTGAAGAACGCGCGCTCAAGCCGTTGGTAAAACTGGTGAGTTAAACGCGCGGTAATCCAATAATGTCAGCCTGACGCATTTGACTCTGGTGCGTTTCACACCGATCCGATCCGATTGTCGGACCCGTTTTCCGATTTGAAGGACTCGCCATTCGATTGACCCTTGGGCTATGGATTTTTTCCACCGTATGGCTTTCCGGGACGAGCCGATAAATATTAACCTGCAACACGTGTCAAAACTGTTAATATCGGCCGACCAATTTGACCGAGGTTTATAATGACTAATAAACCTTACACCCGCATTTATGAAACTGTGCATATACCTCTACATTATGGCAGAATTGGAAAACACACTGTAAACATTTTTTTTTTTCATTTTACCGATGCAAACGTTTATAAATTTTATAAAACTCGGTATAGGAAATCAAAATTAGTATGTTGGAATAGTAAATTGGCAGTACTACGATATCCGAGGCCCCAATATTTGACACTGGTTTCCGGTAGTACTTTTCATAAGGAACAAAAAAGTTCATATGAACTATAGTCCTATCTCTTTTAGTTTCCGAGATATGGAATTTTTAAGATTTTAATATAGATTTTGATATATCGGGGGGCTTCGCCCCCCGAACCCCGCCGAGATCTTCGTCCGCGAACCCGAATATAATTTTTTTCAGCATTTTTAAACGACAATACAATGTCGATCCCAGACTAGAAAAAATGGACACTTGGGCGCTAATGGGTTAAGGTTCTCCAGGGTTCCGGTTCTCGTTAGGTTCTTTGAAGTTCTATAGATTCTTTTGGGTTCTTTTAGGTTTTTTAGATTCTTTTAGGTTCTTTTAGGTTTTTTAGATTCATTTAGGTTGATTTAAGTATTTTAGATTAGGTTCTTTTAGGTTTGATTTTCATCCTTTTTCTATATTTACAATCAATAACCTCATAGACTTGTAAATATTAAGTTTCATTGAAATAAAGTTATTTTTTAAATATTTTTTCCGCCATATTGGATCCGCCATTTTGAATTTTTGAAAGTCATTGAAAGGCATCCTCAATAATCACAATCTACCAAATTTAAACCAAATCGTACAGAAAAGTTACACACGAAGATGTCATATATTTTTACCAAATAAAATTTTAAAAAATTCATATCTCGGAAACTAAGGCAGTTTGGACCATAGTCCATATGAACTTTTTTACTCCCCACGAAAAGTACTACCGGAAACCACCGTCAAATCTTAGGGCCTCGGATATCGTAGTATCCCCGTAAAGTAAAACTTCGATTAAAAATCTTCGATATTAAATCGGATATTAGAAATAAGAGTACCGTATTATGTACTTCATAGTGGTATAGAAACGATAATATTTTGTAGTATGTATTTGAAGATTTTGAGTTCGGAAGGGGGGGGAGGGTGGCGCGCGAAGCGCGCAGGGGGGCCCAGCCCCCCTAGTCAATATCATATTGACCATCAGCTGTAAATTTGAATCCAGTGCCTGGAGGTCCTCAGTTGCCGCTGCCAACAGTCCTAATCCCAAGACTGCTTCTCAATTGACGTCCAAACAGGTCAACGCTCATTTTGATTGTTAGAATCAGACTGAGCGCCAACCGTTTCTCTCCACCATTAATAAATGATTCCAGATTCACGTAGTTCTTCAATAATAGATATAATTTCATTGGAATGACTTGAGTTTCCTGCCGTTTGCGATGCAAGTAGCAATCGTAGTCGATCTACTAATTCATTCGGATCATCCCAATAAACATAGTCTATTTTATTTCCCTTTCTAGCAATCATATGGTGCGGTAGACCTTTGCCTAATGTTTGTGACTGTTTCTTTGATGTCTTCCTTTGTGATTTTCTTATTGGTGAATCAATTATCGTTACAATTATATTTTTAAATGTAGCACTTTTGTCTTCACGAATGTCATTTTCATTGCTGTAATGTTTCCGATATGCATTTGTTGAGTTAAGAATTTCACGATAATTCTCTATGTCATTTGAACTCACGAGGGTTTCATCCGGGGCTTTTTTGAACAGAAGTTCAAGTAAACCTTTACTTTGGTGATAATCCTTATCACTAATATGAATTATATCATCATTGAATGTGATTGGTGAATTACCAATCATGAAACGATTTCCTTGAAGCTTGCGTACACCATATGAAGTATCAAGGTTTTTGTATTGTTTTGAATGAAACATTTTGAGATACTGTTCAGGTAAATAGTTAGAAATTGGAACAGTATCTTCTTCCATGGTGCTCTATCTAGCCCTTCTTCAGCGGAATCTTCATGAGCTGTTGCAAAGGTACGATCGAAGGTGTGATCAAATTGATCTGCATAATCATCTTCATCACCATTTTCCTTTTCTATTTTTTCTACTTTTTCTACTGTTTCTTGTTCCCATTTGATTGGTAATTCGCGTTTCGCTGAATGATCCACAAGCTTTGCCAGTGGAGTCACCACAGGCTTGAAGACTTCACTCATCGCTTTCTCCGCCGTCATTTAGCCTAGTTTCAACATTTTGCGTTTTCGTCTGATCGCATCGCTTGCATTTGCGATTTTACGTAACACATCTTTTTCCTTGTTGAGCTGCACACTTTGCATGTTGACACCTTTAAGTTTGGATCTCAACTGCCTTCATTTCGATGTTGATTGTAAATTTATAATACAATAAAATCCTTTTCTATACCTACGTTCGTGTAATTCACTATCTTTATCGATAACAACAAACCCATATTTATTATTATTCCAGCAGGTGAAACACACATCCTTAAACTGAAGATATGACATATCAGTGTTTACATGATCATGATAAATATGCTTCAAATTTATCTCATCTTGACGAAAAAGGATCAATAGGTTGGTGTTATCACGCACGAGGTGTTTAGGGATGTGTTAAGCCTACCGTTCAAACAAAAGAACTTTGCTTTCGTATAATCATAAAATTGCCTGCCCATGGTATTGCGCTCTACTGCCACGGACATATTTCTAAGTAGATATCACTTTCATCGGATATGCATCCGATGTGTTGCATTGTTGGTGGTGTCGCGTTCGACCGCCTCATCGACTCGTGATAAGACCTCTCCCTGCACCTTGCAGTGAGACGCGTCGCTAAGCTGACAATGATCGTCAGAAGTCGTCTTGATGCGATCGAGTGCAGAGGCCTACCTTCCTATAATTAGGTGCTGTGCTTATCATTAAACATTAATGACGGAATAATACAGACCCTAGTTTTAACGTGACAACAGTGCACAAAATATCAATCTAGAAACTATTATTTGTATCCGATCTGAAACAAAGTGAATAAAATCTGTGTTCGCTCAAGAATCGTGATCCTTCTCCTTCGCGTAAAGCCCGAAGACAACTTATCTATTTCAGGAAGCTTTGATTCTTCGCCTGCTTCGCGTCGTATTCATCAAGGTTCGTTACTCGTTCTCCGATGTGATCATCTGTTTGCCGTAACGGAAGTCCAAGGAAACAAGACCTTTGATCAACATTTTGATAAGTATTCTCATACGCACTGTGTTCTACTCGCTTCTCATATCGATCTTGAACCTGATACTCGAAGGTAGATTGCTGCGTCCATAAAGACACCGTTGGGCTACGGACCTGTGATTACGCGTATTACCATCCGATGACGTAATACAGCCTTGGAAGGGCTTTACCAAAAACTTAACCTGGCGATTCGAAGACCTTAGGTTCTTTATTGTGACGTGTCACCTTGTGAGGTGTATTTTGTGCAAGGACAGAGTTAATAACGAACGCTAGTTGGATTCGAGTCATTTTTGAGCCATATGCGTAACATAAAATTGGCGATCCTGCTAGGATACGAAAAATCGTAGAACCAAAACAAACAAAAAAAAAAGAAAGTGAAAACGAAAAGTTATTGGTTGCCGAAAAACTCCATGCTGGAGGGTGTAAAACTGCGAGACCTGTGCACGAGTGAACGTTGAGCGCATATTCAACTTAGTTAATTTTGTGTTGACGAAGAAGACATTGCTGCGCTGAATTTTCCGTAAGTGAGCCACGAACGACTGTGCGTTGAGAGACTTATACGTACCGCGCATCTATAAGACTTCGCTGCAGGAGCACGAGCACGGGAAGGATTGAACTAAAACTGGGGGAGATACGCCTTCAGAAAATAACCTCAACACCGACGGTATGCTGGATCATCAATCGACGCGAGAGGTCTATAACCGATCGTTGTAACGGCGCCCGCCGCTTCAAGAACATCGAGAACAACATCATTCGATCTACATCGTACGCGAGCACTGAGTAGAAGTAAGTTCCGAAATTTGTAGAATCTGACACTTCTTTTGCGAGAAACCTCTCCGCAGTTATCATTCTGCGCACGATAAATTAAAAATAAGGATTTGTAATTGCCTTATCCTTTAAATAACGCAATTGAGTAATTTTGTGTGTTTAACTCTGAAAGAACCACTAGCATTGAAAGCTATGTCCAGTTCAAGGTAACATGTAATTTTTATTTTTTATTATCTTCGTCATAAAATTGGTTTACGATTAAGAAGAAACGTACCAATTCTTGGTTTATAAAAATCTTTGAGACACACAACATCGCTCAACAAAAACATATATACATGTATCTAAATATATATTTTGATATAAAATATAATAAGCAAATTCTTGATCAGCATTCCCCGGCGAGAAACATTATTACCCGACACTTGTTTCATTGTTGATTATACATATTATTTGCAAAGTTTGAAAAAATTCGATCAGCAATAGATATCCATTGGCACTGCAAGGAAGTCAAAATAAAGGGTAATGTCAACATCAGAAAAGAGTATATCTGGAAGAAGTATAATAATTAAAGAAATACCTAAGCACGTGAAGGAGCTCCCGAAAGAAATTTCGCATATTCTGTTCAGCTATTTTTTCTATTACAAGGATTACCCCGAATGGAATCCTGGAACAGACTTAGCAACATTTAAAAAATCCGAGCACATAAAATCTGATAATTGGAAGTTTCATAAAGATCCGGAGAACCATGCACACTTATTAGCTTACCATGGAGCACTTCATACACTAGATTACATTTTAGTAATCACGGGAAAAAAGAGTATTGTGGAGGTTAACGAACAAAATCTTACGGTGGCTTTGCTACCGGAAAGTTGAATTTCTGCTCGTCATCCTAGAAAAATAGAGTCCGAAACATCGAGCAGTATACAGTTCAAGCCACCCCATACGAAACAACTGGTTGAGAGTTCTAAAACTTTGAAAGAACTCGAAGCCGCTCAACAGACTCTCAACTCGCACTTCTAGTAAACAAATACGTAGACGAAGGACTTGCACTTAAAGACAAAGCGATAGAAGAAGTAGAGTATCGAGAAAAAACATTTTATAGATAAAATTAAAAAGCAAAAAGAACAGATTGATCAATTTACTATCGAGAAAATAGAACTTGAAAAAAATCTACTTGAGTTTAGATCCGAAAAAATACAGTTACAGAAAAAATTCGATTCCGACGCTACACTTGTTGAACAAACAAGCCAAAAGATTGCAGAACGGAACAATCTCATTCACGCACTTGAAAACCGAAATTTGCATCTCGAGAATCAATTTTCAAACACTCTGCAAGAGAAGAATGTAGAAATCAGAAAAAGACACGACGAAATACACGAACTCAGACAGACTTTACAACACATTCAGATCGAAAAACAAGTATCGGACAGTGAAATTTTGAGGCGGACAACTGAGCTTTTGGAATTAAGAGACCAGTTGAACGCTTCGGATATCCAAATCCAGACTTGTCAGGAGAGGATCGGAACTCTCGAAAATACAAATTTATCGTTACAATCGCAGGTAATATCCCAACAAGAATATCTTGCTAAAGAATCCGTCGAAGTACAAGATTATTTTCAGAAACTTCAGCAACAAAACGCAGAAAATCAAAAACAATTAGTTGTCGATTTGAAAAAGAATTACGACACTCAATTAGCTCAACAGTTAGAAGAAAAAATACAGGAACTCAAGAAAGCTGAAAATAAATTTAAACACGAATTTGAACAGGCTTTACTGCGAGAAAAACCGCTACTGCAAAAATCTTCAGCGGACTTACAAATCACGCTTGAAGAAAAAAATCAACAAATAAGAAATCAACATCTTGAGATCGAGGATCTGAAACAAATACACCAACACAGTATGGCTACTCGGACAATGACCGAATCTCGAATAAATGACGAAATGGAGGCATTGAAGATGGAAAATTCTCAGCTTCATGAGGAATTGCGTCAAACACAAAACCAAATGACAAAAATGCAATCTACGATGGAGAAACTTCTACGAACACAAGAATTTCAACGTAACGAAAATCAGCGTGACTACTTCAGAAGACTGTCGAATCCAAGGAATCACGAACAGAATAATCCACCATCGGGAGGAGAACATCCAGGAGACGACGATCCTGATGACTTCGGTGATGATGATGGGAGTGATGCTAACCACAGAAGAGACGATCCGTTCAGGCCGCGAAGAGGATTGGGACCTCGAGACCTACTTCCGCATGAAGCAACGCCAGCAAAGAAAACGATAGATATAGTGCCAATCTTCACCGGAGACACTGCAGAAGGTGCGGTAAACATATCGGAGTGGATATCAAAAGTCGACCGAGCTCGACACTGGACAATGCGAAGCCAACACGGACTTCTCTTGGAAAAAATATTAACAATGAAAGTCAAAGGAAGAGCACAAAGCTGCATATCCAACGTAGACATCCGCACGTACGACCAACTGAAAGATGTATTGGTTAAGCGAGTGAACCCTGTGAAATCATCACTGCTGCTTATGAATGAGATGACAGCATGTGTTCATGCTCAGGGAACTATCCCAGAACACAACACCAAATTTCGCAAAATCGAATCGTCCCTATTCACCGTTCCCGCGGGACATTTCATCACTATTCCCGTCGAAGTGGAAAAACAGAAAGGAACAGTACCCATGTACGAATCTCAAACCGGCTGGGTCTTGGCGCAGTACCGTTGCCAACGTTGACGGTACTGGCGAGTAATACTGGGGAGGTATTGTAACATTACAGACTCAACGCTGGCGCAACGTTGGGATGATCATACCGGTCCTATGTTTGCCCCTTGGTATTGGCATGGTACTGGCTAGCGGTACTGGTGAAGTACGTTGGGCCAGTACTGGACCAGAGTTGAACCGTAGTCCCGAGGAGAATCTTCAGTCTGTACAGTGCCAGTAAGGTTTTTCTAACGATGCCGGTGCTGGCAACTAATTCTGGTAAGGTACAACCGATACTGAAGAGGTATTGACTGAACGATGGCACAACTCCGGGATGATCATACCGGTCCAACGCTTACCTCACGGTATTGCGCCGACACTGAGTGTGAGCCGTTGGGCCGAGGTCCAGTTTCAGAAGCGAGCCAGTACCGAACCAGAACCGAATATTAATATTCATATTATTATTAAATTTATATATTACATAATAAAAATATGTTATGATATTAATTATATTGGTAATATTATTTTAGTAATATTAAAAAAAGAAAAAAAGTGATTCCTTTACAATTACAATTTTTCCGTGATGCTCCCTGAGAAGTGATGTGTGGGGATTTGAACCTAAGACCTATCGACCTACCTAACTACCTATCTACCTAAGAACGTACACGCTAACCACTAGACCAAACCGACTATATGGATTTCTGATACTAGACTTTCATAAAGGTTGCTTCGAGTATAACAATCACAGAAATATAGACGGATTTGAGTAAAAATATGCCACCCGGTATTTTCGAGGTCGCTGATTACGAATCTGATCTCAAAATTGAGAGATTCAAAATGGCGGAGCCAATATGGCGGACCGAAAATGCTAAAAGTAACGTGGTGTGAATAAGACTCCGTACCCGAAAGCTATTTATGTCGTTGACTACGAACCTTAACTGCACATTAGGAAATTCGAAATGGCGAATCCAATATGGCGGACCAGATATTAAAAACCGTTTCGATTTAGATGAAACTCAACACCCATAGGTTTTCGCAGTCCCTGATAACGAATCTGAATACGAAATTCACGAATTAAGTCACGGGTCCAAGATGGCGTATCGAAATGCAGAATTTCAAAAAGGCAGACCAAAATGTAAACCGTAACTAAATTTCAATCAGAGACTGGATACGTAAAGGATTTCGATGTTACTTTATACGAATATGAATACAATTTTCGGCCAGCGTTGGGACAGTGTAACTCCAGTACTCTAACGAGTCTTGGATATCCGTCGACAATATTATAAAGTTTGTATAAAACATAAATTTCGGTGCAGTATAATGCCAGTACTTAGTTGTATGTCAGGCTGATACTAGCAAAGTTTGCTCTATAACAATAAAATAAGTTTCGGCCTAGTCCGGGCCCAGCACTCGGACAGCTCTCGGCGGTGTTCCGGCAATATATTCAACCAGTACAACGCACACCTGTTGGGACAGTATTACCCCAGTACTCAGTCGAATGCCAGGTTAGTATTGGCAAAATTTGCTTGCCGACAAAAAGACGAGTTTCGGCGAAGTGGGCTCCCAGTACTTGGACGACTTTCGCCGGTGGTCTGGAAATATATTCAGCCAGTACGAAGGATAACTGTCGGAACAGTATTATTTCAGTACTCAGTCGCATGTCAGGGTGGTACTGGCAAAGTTTGCTCGCTGACAATAAGATGAGTTTCGGCCTAGTCCGGGTCCAGCACTCGGACAGCTCTCGGCGGTGTTCCGGCAATATATTCAGCCAGTACAACGCACAACTGTTGGGACAGTATTACCCCAGTACTCCGTCGAATGCGAGGCTAGTATTGGCAAAGTTTGCTTGCCGACAAAAAAACAAGTTTCGGCGAAGTCCGCTCCCAGTACTTGGACGACTTTCGCCGGCGGTCTGGAAATATATTCAGTCAGTACGAAGGACAACTGTCGAAACAGTATTATTCCAGTACTCAGTCGTATGTCAGGGTGATACTGGCAAAGTTTGCTCGACGACAATAAGATGAGTTTCGGCCTAGTCCGGGTCCAGCACTCGGACGGCTCTCGGCGGTGTTCCGGCAATATTTTCAGCCAGTACAACGCACAACTGTTGGGATAGCATTACCCCAGTATTCTGTCGAATGCCAGGCTAGTATTGGCAAAGTTTGCTTGCCGACGTTAAGACGAATTTCGTTGAAGCCCACGCCCAGTACTTGGACGAACCCCGGCTGAGTGCCGTCCATGTTATCATGGACGTACTGGCCACAAGTACTGACGCAGCATGGTGCCAATTGTTAATCGGTGATGTGACAACACTGTCCAACGCCACTTGGCGGCCAATTCCGTTTTAGTACTGGACCGTATTGGCAACTCTGGCAGTATATCAGAATTCGTACATGGGCAAAATAGAATGTTTATCGAGGGACAGGTTTTAACAAAAAAACGGAATGCTTTTATCGAACCAATGCCTTCCTCTGAAATAGGCATTTTCAAAATCGCGCTGCCTACTGGCTTAGGCATTATATTCGCATTAATGCTATTTCTGAAAAGTGCATGATATTGCCAATTCGTAACCGTACATACGTTATCAGCCTTTTGCATATGTAAGCATTGCTGATGGATAGAAAGAAGCGAGACGATTTATGTATCAGTAGAGCAAAAAAAAAACGAATAATATTAATGAAAAAAGTTGTCAAGCGAAAAATACATTTTTTTTGTATTATGAAAATAAAATACGTTTACAAACCAGAAGATTCCAATTTCTTTCTTGAGCTAATACTTAAAAGTAATCTTGAGGCATGCGACGGAAAGACTATAATATTCTAGTATCCCATTAAAGGAAATCCCATACAAATAACCCAAAACCCACACCTTACTTTGACTTCAGATTCGTAATTAGTTCAAGATTCAAAACCATCCAGCAATGCAGTTATGCGATACGTGTAACACGTATCGCACCAGTATGGTCACATTGCTGGACGACATGTCTGGCGACAGCTATAATAATTTACTCGGCAACTATATGACAGCTTTCTTACAAGCCATGGCCAGTACTGATTCGACTGGTAGGCCGAGTGTTGGTGATATTTTTTAGCCAGTAAGAACAATAAGTGTTGGGGCGTTATGACCCCAATACTGAGTCACAAGCCAGGCTGGTACTGGCAAAGTTTGCTCACCGACGATAAGACGAATTTTGTCCTAGTCCGCGCCCAGTACTCAGACGACTATCGGCAGTGTTCTTGCAATATTTTTAGTCAGGACAAAGCACAACTGTCGAGACAGTATTATTCCCGTACTCAGTCGCATGTCAAGCTAGTACTGGCAAAGTTTGTTCGCCGACAATAAGACGAGTTTTGGTCAAGTCCGTGCCCCGTACTTGGACGGCATTCGTCGGTGGTCCGGCAATTTTTTCAGCCAGTGCAAAGCACAACTGTCGGGACAGTACTGCCCCAGTACTCAGACGCATGCCAGGCTAGTATTGGCAAAGTTTGCTCACCGACAATAAGACGAGATTTGGCCAAGTCCGCGCCCAGTACTCCGACGACTTTCATCGGTGCTCCGGCAACATTTTCAGCCAGCACAAAGGACAACTGTTGGGACAGAATTACCCCAATATTGAGTCCTAAGCCAGACTGGTACTGGCAAAATTTGCTCACCGACAATAAGATGAGTTTTGTCCTCGTCCGCGCCCAGTACTCAGACGACTATCGGCGATGTGCCGGCAATATTGTCAGCCAGCACAAAGCACAACTGTCGGGACAGTACTGCCCCAGTACTCAGACGCATGCCAGGCTAGTATTGGCAAAGTTTGCTCACCGACAATAAGACGAGTTTTGGCCAAGTCCGCGCCCAGTACTGCGACGACTTTCACCGGTGCTCCGGCAACATTTTCAGCCAGCACAAAGGACAACTGCTGGGATAGTATTACCCCAATATTGAGTCGTAAGCCAGACTGGTACTGGCAAAATTTGCTCACCGACAATAAGACGAGTTTTGTCCTAATCCGCGCCCAGTACTCAGACGACTATCGGCGATGTGCCGGCAATATTGTCAGCCAGCACAAAGCACAACTGTCGGGACAGTACTGCCCCAGTACTCAGACGCATGCCAGGCTAGTATTGGCAAAGTTTGCTCACCGACAATAAGACGAGTTTTGGGGAAGTCCGCGCCCAGTACTCCGACGACTTTCACCAGTGCTCCGGCAACATTTTCAGCCAGCACAAAGGACAACTGTTGGGACAGTATTACCCCAATATTGAGTTGCCAGCCAGACTGGTACTGGCAAAATTTGCTCACCGACAATAAGACGAGTTTTGTCCCAGTCCGCGCCCAGTACTCAGACGACTATCGGCGGTGTCCCGGCAATATTGTCAGCCAGTACAAAGCACAACTGTCGGGACAGTACTGCCCCAGTACTCAGACGCATACCAGGTTAGTACTGGCGCAGTTTGCTTGCCAACAATAAGACGAGTTTCGTCCAAGTCCGTGCCCAGTACTTGGACGACCGCTGGCTGAGTGCCGTATATTTTGTCTTGGAAGTACTGGCCACCACTACTGGCGCGGTACGGAGCCAGAGGTTGATCAGTACTGTAACAGCACTGCTCAACGACACTTGACGGCCGATCCCGTTCCAGTACTGGACCGTATTGGTAACTCTGGCAGTATACCTGAATTCGTACATGGGTACTAATTAAAACACCTCAAGGCGAAAGCATTCATTACATAAAAGACGGAATCGTAAACATTCCATTGGCCAACGAAGGAAAAAAGAATTTAACTTTTCAGACAAGAAACATTCAGATTTTTGAAGTAAAACCAAGATTAATCGCCAACAAAATGAATCAGAGTAAGAAGAGAATCGAAGAATTGAAAGCCAAGACACGATTAGATCACATTCAAAGTAACAAAGAAAAGAGTGAAGTTTGGAACATAATACAAAATTATTCTGATTTATTTCAACTCGACGATGATGAACCACCAAGTACTAAACTCGCCGAACACACGATCATCATCGATGAACCAACAAAACCAATTAATATTAAATCTTACAGGCCACCCAAAATCCATCAGGACGAGGTTGATAAACAAGTACAAGAGCTACTGAAAAAAGGAACAATTCAACACTCGCAATCACCATTCAATGCACCCATTTGGATTGTACAAAAAAAAGGATGCATCAGGAAAAGTAAAGTGGCGAATGGTTATTGATTTTAGGAAATTGAACGAAAAAACAGCTCAGGATTCATATCCTCTGCCAGTTATTGAGGACATTCTGGATGAATTGGGGAAAGCATCAGTTTTCTCCGCATTAGATTTGAGTTCGGGATTTCTCCAAATACCGATGGAAGATAAATCAAGAAAATATACCGCTTTCAGTACTCAGCAGGAACATTTCGAGTTCTTACAAATGCCCTTTGGATTAAAAAATGCACCCGCGACTTTTCAGCGGATGATGAACACCGCATTAAGAGGATTGATAGGAAAAATTTGCTTTGTCTCTCTCGACGATATAATCATTTTTGGAAAACAACGGAGGACCATAATAGGAATCTGACAATCGTTTTCAATCGATTGAGGGACACAAATCTGAAGCTCCAACCAGATAAGTGTGAATACATAAAACCAGAACTTGAATATTTGGGGCATGTGATCACGGCTGATGGAGTGAAACCGAACCCCATAAAAGTTAAAGCTGTAAAGGAATTTCCACAACCTAAAACACCAAAACAGATCAAATCATTTTTGGGTCTCGCAGGTTACTACCGAAAATTTATTCCAAAATTTTCAGCAATTGCTAAACCATTGACCGATCTTACAAAAAATTATCAGAAAGATAAAACCAAGCCTGTAATATGGACAAAAGAATGTCAAACGGCATTTGACACACTTAAGAATATTTTGGTCAGCGACCCTGTGTTAAAATATCCTGACTATACAAAGAAATTTGTGTTGACAACCGACGCGTCTAATCAGGGACTGGGAGCCGTCTTGTTACAGAATGGACATCCTTGTTCCTATATATCAAGAACGTTAAATAAAGCTGAGGTCAACTATACAACAACAGAAAAAGAATTGCTTGCAATAGTTTGGGCAATTAAACGATACAGACAATATTTACTCGGAAGAAAATTTGCTATAAAAACTGATCACCAAGCCTTGAAGTGGTTAGCAAGTAAACCAGACCCCGCATCCAGATTATTGCGATGGAGACTCAGACTTGAGGAGTACGTGTTCGACATCGAGTACGTCAAAGGAAAGCACAATGCGGTGGCTGATGCGCTATCTAGAGAAGCATGTATGGAAAAACCCGAAATAAATAACACTTTTAGCAATCAAAACCAAATCAATTATAATTTACGATCAAGAGAAACTGTTGCTGAGCGGGACTCAGGAATCTCCAGCGACACAGACGTTGATGAAGATAAGACTTCAAAACAACCAGAGGCGAAACCGGAGTCCGATCCTGAGATCGAATTACCATTCGACTTCTATCAGTATTCAACATTCAAGCTTTATAACCCAAACAATCTTGGACACCTTTTGAAAGAGAAACCTAATATCAAAGGAAAGAATTGGATAAAAATTAACTCACCGACAGACAATGGACCTCAGAGCCTATACTATCAAACACTCAATAAAGTAAGAACTAGTTTGACAATTAACAGAATCAAAGGTACCAGACACATTAAAGTTTGCACCGATGGTTTGATGACTAAAGCCAACAAGGAAGAAATTTTATCGATATTAAGATTTTTCAGTATCAAAGATCCTGAAACTCAATACGAATATTGTTTTTCAACGTTCGAGGAACCTGAGTACACAGATAAAAAGAAAATTATAGCTGAAAGCCACGGAACTAATTTAAGTTCACATTTTGGAGAATATAAAACGATACAACGAGTAAAAGAACATAGAGAATGGGAAAACCTTCAGGAAGACGTAAAGCATTACATCAAAAACTGTAAAATTTGTCAGAAATTTAAAGCTGTAAGGAACCGTGAGATAGCTCCCGCCATCGTCCCTGAACTACTAGACAAACCTTTTGAAAAGGTTGCGTTGGATATATTTGGCCCATTGCAAAAATCGCGATCAGGTCATGAGTATGTTCTCAGTATACAGGATTGTTTGACTAAGTATCTTGTTTTGTGTCCTCTAGAGACCAAGTCGAGTTCAGAAATTATTCAAGCACTAAACGATGACTTTGTGTTAATCCATGGAGTCCCCGATGTTTTCCTCACAGATCAAGGACAGGAATTCAATTCAAAATTAATGCAGGATTTCGAACAATTACACGGTATATCTCATATCAAAACTACAGCATTCCACCCTCAAAGTAACGGAAGTATAGAAAGAATGCATGCCTTGTTGAAGGAGTCAATCAAAACTATGTGCGAGGGATACATTGATAATTGGAAATATATACTCAAATTAATAGCTTTCGCTTAAAACAGCTCAAAGCACAGTGCGACTGGATATCGACCTGACGAATTAGCATTCAATCGAAAACTCAGAAAACCATCGAGCTTACCTCATAAGAAATCATTAACATACGACGATTTACTGAAAAAATGGACACTTACACATGATACTATACTATCAGAAGCACGCGAACGATTGCACCTGAGTCAGGAGCAAACGGCTGAAAGACTTAACAAACATAAAAATAGAACTGATTTCAATCACATTAGAATCGGACAAAAGGTTTGGCTTCACAATGAAAGCAAAAAACATAAGCTCGACCTCGAATGGCTAGGACCATATGAAGTAGTAGAATTATACGCTGATAAATCTAATGTTAAATTACAAATTAATAATAAGACTAAAATAGTTCACTTAAATAGAGTGAAGGAATTCGTTTCAGATGACGAACATAGTGAAGATGTTGTTGATGACGACGATCGCATTAACCGCAATTAACAGCGCTTTTACCGTCGAACTGATAACCCTGGCGAACACTTCATTCATCGAAGAATACCAATCATATGTATTAACCTACAGTGAAGAGATGAAATTCACAATAATCATAGACCTTAAGAGTATTTATAAAGCTTACGCTGAAATTAAGCAACAAGTTAGCCAGTATGCTGCTTCGCACAGCCAGCCTGAGGAAATGATCGGCCCCATTAATCAAAAATTTAATAAATTAAGAAATCAAATTCAGATTTTGACAACATTAAGTCGTGGAATCACGGATAAAGATAACGTCTCTAACGGTAAATCACTTGTCAAAGAAATAGAGAAGTTCGAAGACGCGAAACCATATCAAACATGGGGAACAATAGCGCCCGTTTACGGTGAATACACTTGTTTGCACACCGACGAAATCATACTAAATATTCAAACAAAATTCTTATTGCTCAATAATATTAGAAACACACCTGAGAACCGAGGAAAAGTGATACCAGCACTCCAAGATCTGGGAAAAATTGTAAATTATGTCACGAAAACAGGAACTCCTGAGATGGTTCGGCTTTGCATTATAATATCTCACAGGAGACGAAAAAGAGGACTTTGTAACTTCTGTGGAAAAATTAAAAAATTCCTTTACGGAATTCCTACTAACGAAGACATAGATCGAATCGATAGTAATATTCAAAATGTCACAGATTCGGTAAATGTTATAAAAATTTCTGTTCAGAAACAGTCCGCTGTCATTAAGAAACTCGCAACTGAAATAGGGAATTCCATTGCCGACCTGAAGCAAACACAACTCGGACTCGGCTATGTGTTCTCAATGATGTCGTGCATTGATACTTTGCTTTTCGATATAAGTAACATAATTTTGGCCATAGAGACAAAAGCAGTATGGCCACAGTTGGTGGAACCTAGCATCGTTCTTGGGATGATTGACCAATTGCTAAAAGAGTCAAAGGATGACCACGTATTCAATTATTTTAATGACACTAGAACCCAACACTTTATAGATATTGCAGATAAAATGATACTTTTGAGAAGAGAAAATTTGATTTTCGTGTGATGGACGCGAAGGTCGGTTAAATAATTGTTGCAAAATGTGAGTCCGAAATATGTGTATTATCAAAGGAGGCGAGGAGAAGCGAACGTTACAGTAGTTCGGGTTGAAGTGAAGTACGTTTCATTGTCTAGAGGCCCTTGGGGCCCACTAGGTGTTCTTACGCCAGCGATAAGGCGGCCGCCGCACGCCTGGATGCTGTGCGGCGGTCGGCCCGAACGTGGGATCGCTGACGCAAGCACCGATAAGCCCTTACTTTGTTAGAGCCTAGACTTACTGATTAATATATATATGGGTCGTTACACTCCCCCTCTTTAAATAATCAATGCTCCCGCATTGAGGGGTTTACAAAAAAAAATGACGTTCCATGTGACTCTATATAACGCAAGTGTGGTATGAATGGTTTTGGTGGTGTTGGAATGTGTATGTGTTTATTTATGTGTAGTTCTTCTTTCTTCTTGTTTCCTGCCGTGGTGACCTGTTTTCTTTTCCCTTCCTTTCGCATCTTGGGTGTGGTGTTGGGATTTCCCTGAAAGTTCCGTCAATTGATTTCTATTTATTGGTCCTCTTATCTTCAGCCTGCTTTGTTATTCCAGAGGATTCTATGTAATTTTCGATGATCTGAAACTGAAATATTTTAGTTGTTCGTGTTAGTGGGGAGGGGTTGTTATGTGACTGTAGGTTAGGTCAGGGTTTTCACATATAAGAGAAGAGAAAAAAAAAATATATATTTTGTTTGCCCATCGCTCATGTCCGGATCTCGGTACAGCTTATTCTCTCTTCGTTTAAGTAGACAGTTTCCTTTCTCTCCTCCCTTTCTTTTTCTAACGTTTATTCCGGTTTGTTTGTCGAGGGATTCCTTTCCTTTACTCATTTATTCCACTCGGCTTCATTCGGTCCTACGTTGTCTAAAACATTCTAAAAATCTGATTAGTTTTGGTAAGGGGGTTAGTAGGAATGACCTGTTAATACGGATGTGGTGAGGATCGATTGTATGGTTAACTTAATGGGAATGAAAAAGGGTACAATAGCGAGGTAATATATAGCGTGCGTGCAAGACATGTTTCGATCATCGTTTAACATCCTCCCTTATCCGTAAAAGGAAGTAATATATTAAAAAAAAAATATATACGGTCCGCTGTTGCTAACCCTGGGAGAAAGTGGGGGGGGGGTAAGAGAGAGAAAAAAAAACGAAACTCATGTGTTCTTCTCGAAGCATAACAACGGTGGCAACCAACCTTATAAGTCTTACAACTATTTGATTATAAATGTAGCGTTATGGACGCAGCTTAGCTCAAAAATGCTGAGACTTCGTTGTGTTATAGTTATTCTTATTCTTCCCTATCTAATTTCTCTGTCCTTCGCAACGGGTTTCATGGGAGCGCGTTACGGTCATATCTTAATTCGTACATGGATTTGCGCGTTGGTTGGCGTGGTTGTCCACTTCGGAGTACAATCTGTTTAGTGCCTCTCGGGGCCTTAATGCTCCTGCGTGGCATCTGAAACATATGCCCGTTTTATTTTATCTATATGGACCGTTCTTGTAGCATCGTCTCTGATACTTAAAACTACGTTATTCCGATCTAGAGTCTTTAGAATTTTGTACGGGCCCGTCCAATGAGCGTCGAATTTTCCGATCCGCGGTTCCTTTTGCAAATATACTAGTTCGCCTTCCCTAAATTCTGATTCCTTTGCTTTCTTATCATAGTATTTCTTAGTTCTCTCCTTATATCTAATCGCTTTCTCTAAAACTAATTGGCGAACTGCTTTGAAGTTTGCGTTCAAATTTGCCATGTAGTCGTCGTACGTAATTGTTCTTTCGAGAGGCGGAAATTCAGACGGTACTTGTGCCAATCTGCCAAAAACCAACTCGAAAGGGGTAAATCCCGTGCTTTCATGAACACTAGTATTGTGCGCGAATGTCGCGAGTGTTAAGAGTTCGTCCCATTCTTTTCTATTACTGATAAAATGTTTTATGTACTCCACGAGAGTATGGTGGCTGCGCTCGATTGCTCCATTAGATTGTGGATGATATGCGGTTGTTTTATATTGACGGATCTGAAAAAACTCTGCGAAGTCTTTGAACATTTCCGACATGAAGTTCCTTCCTTGGTCCGTCAGTATTGCGCGAGGCGCTCCAAATGTAGTGATCAGCTTATCACACAGAGCTCTTGAAACATCGCTAGTGGTTTGGCAGCTTAATGGTACGGCTATGCTGAATTTGCTAAATAAGTCAAGAATAGTGAGGATATATATATATCCTCTGCTAGTTTCAGGCAAGGGTCCAACGATGTCGATGGCTACTTTGTCGAATGGTTTTTCTGGGGTGTCCGTAAGCACCATTGGCGCCTTATTTCTGACTCGGACCAACTTATTTGTTTGGCACTCCGGGCAATATTTGATGAATTTTTTAACGTCTGCTCTCAATCCTCTCCAATAATATTGCGTTAGAATGCGCTGATACGTTTTTTCAATGCCTTTGTGACCACCCAAATTTGAAGCGTGTAGTTCTTTTATGATATTTTGTCGGTTATCCTGCTCTGGAACGATTGCAAGACCTTCGCATAGCGTTATTCGTATATCAGCTCCTAATGTCAACAGACGCAAGTGACTTTTCATGTTTGACCACAGAAGCGAGTTGATTATTTCGGGATCCTTTGAAATCGTACAGGACTGCAGCTTGTCTCTCTTCAATATTTTCACGAGGACGGTCAGGCATTTCTTAACCATGTGCGCGGTGGTAATATCGGTAGATTTTCCCTTACAAAACATCACAAAATAGCATTCGTTTTCGCTCTGGCAGATAAGAATATTTCCCATTATGGGATTTTGCATTAATAACATTTCACGACTAATTTTCTTCTTTTCCACGAGTATCTTAGTAACTGTAGTATTCATTATACAATCTGCTGATACGAAAAATGCTAAATTATCCTCGTTTGCCAAAATGTTGCTTTGCACGATTTTGATGTTATCTCGCAGATGGATATCCTCCGCTATTGTTGCGCTTCTGGTGACTGGATTCCTTTCCGGACAAGTGAGTCGTTTCCTATGGTATTGGGGTGGCTGATACGGAAGATCGGTACCCGAATCGTCAGACCTACTCCCCGATGATATTTGTTCTCTGCAGTCCTTACTTGGTCCGACACGCGTTTCATCTGGTGATTTCCTTTGTGGCTGAGTCTCTTCCCAAACAATTTCTGCTGAAGGTGGGAAATCATGCGAAGACGGCGTTGGTGAACGAAATTGTGGTGAGACTTCTGGTGTTATGGTCGTTTCTGTTGTTGGTGATTTCTCATGTAGCGAAAATCCTTCGAAATCTGGAGCTAGTGGTGGCGTATTTCCTTCCTGCAGTGCCATGTTTTCCGTTGGTGTGGTAACTTCCTGGACATTTGTTGATGCTGGAGTTTGCGATTCTGTGGCTTTCTTTTCATCTATTTGTATAGCTTTTTTGACTGCGTCCGCTTGTTCTTGAGGTGTAAAGCCTTCGAGTTCCATTTCCTCGGGAGATAGTAGTGTACTTTTTCCTTTTGCTGCTGTCGTTTTTTCCGTTGCAACTGTCCGCTCGGGTGGTGTAAAGCCCTTGAAATCTAGGATTGGTGGTGGTGAGGATGTTGTATGCATTTCTTCTTCCAGTACTTGCGGAGTCGTTTCGTTTGAAGCTTCCTCTGAAGATGAGCTTTCCTGCGTTTCCTTTGCATATGTACACCCTGGATTAGTTCGCCGTTTAGTCCAGCGTGTTTTTACTTTTTTCTTCTTCTTAGGTTTTTTTGGTTGCACCAATTTTTGTGGGGGATTGGATGTTGATTGTGCGGCTGGAGGATCTGTTTGACGAGTTAACGTTGAAATTGTCTCTTGCTGTCCCGGTTCCTGAGAATACCGGTACTCTGGTGTCATTTCGGGCGAAAGGTAACCTGGTTTATCCTCCTGTGATGAGTTTGACGAATCTGAGTCCCGAATTTCTGCTTCCACTGCTCCTTCGATTTTTGGATTTTCGGCCTTTTGATGTTGTGACGAATCTTCTGCTGTTCGCTGCACCGAGCTTGTTTTTGGTTCTTCCCTTGACGAATTTCCTCTTTCCATTTCTTTTGATAAACTGTCTTCCCTGTTATTTTTTCCTGATACCTCGTCTTGATTCTCATTTTCTTCTGATACTTCGTTTTGTTTCTTATTTCCTTCTGTTTCGTTTTCTTTTTTGTTTAATGATCTTTCTTCTTTAGACAATTTATCTTTTTCTTCTTCTTTAGATAATTTATCTTTTTCTTCTTCTTTAGATAATTTATCTTTTTCTTCTTCTTTAGACAATTTATCTTTTTCTTCTTCTTTTGACAAGTTATCTTTTTCTTCTTCTTTAGATAATTTATCTTTTTCTTCTTCTTTAGACAATTTATCTTTTTCTTCTTCTTTTGACAAGTTATCTTTTTCTTCTTCTTTAGATAATTTATCTTTTTCTTCTTCTTTAGACAAGTTATCTTTTTCTTCTTCTTTAGATAATTTATCTTTTTCTTCTTCTTTAGACAAGTTATCTTTTTCTTCTTCTTTAGATAATTTATCTTTTTCTTTTTCTTTAGACAGTTTATCTTTTTCTTCTTCGATATTTCTTCGTTTGTTCTCGTGCTCGTCTGATTCGTCTGATCGTATCCGCTTCCTCCGGGCTGCTTCCTCGTCCTCATTCTCGTGTTCTGTTGGCGTACTCATTCCAACGTCCTCGCTAGCAGTTGAATCTATGTTAAATGTGGTTTCATCCTTCCTTACTGTTGATAATGCGGGTGGTTGTTCCGTTTCGAGACATTCCGTATTCGTGTCACTTGTTGGCTCACCGGAAGATCCTTCTAGTTCACATAGTCGTTTCCTAGGCGCTGGGTTTCCAGATGATTCGTCAGCTGTTGAACGCCCTCGAACGGCTGATGGTGCTTGATGATGAGTCTTCTGTCTTTTTCCATCGGGTTTTTCGGTATCGCTTGATGTGCTCTCGTGAGGTCTTATTGGTAAAATCGACACAGGATTCCTGGAAAGCGCATCCGCCACGACGTTCAGTTTTCCGGGCTTATGATGTATCTCATAATTGTAGTCGTTCAGAATTGCTTGCCATCGCTGTAGCTGTTGAGGTGGTTCGTCCTTGCTTGTGATGTATGTGAGCGCTCTATTATCCGTTACGAGGACAAAATGTCGTCCATACAAATAGGTGCTAAAATGTTGGATTGCGTTGACTACCGCCAGTAGCTCTTTTTTCAAGGCGTCGTAAGATGTTTCGGACTTAGACAGCAACCTGGAGTAGAAGGCCACTGGATGATCAAAATTGTTGTGCTTTTGACTGAGTACAGCGCCTATGGCATAATTTGATGCGTCAGTCGTGAGCGTGTACTCCTTCTTCTCATTCGGATACCGCAAGATTGGTGCTTCCGTGATTCTCCGCTTAAGATGCTCGAAAGCTGCTTGGCATTCCTCGGTCCAATCAAAGTTCGCCTCCTTCTTCAGCTGGCGTGTCATTGGTATAGCGATTTCGGCAAAATCGCGTATAAACCTGCGGTAGTATCCTGCGAGTGCGACAAACTGCTTTATGTTTTTCTTGTCCGTTGGTACTGGAAACTTCTCCACTGCTAGCACTTTTTCCGGGTTTGGTTGGACTCCTTTGTCCGAGATCACATGTCCCAGATAACACACTTGCCTGTTTAAAAAATGACATTTATCTGTTTGCAAGGTCAGCTCGGCTGCGGTTAGTCTTTTGGCTAAACTATGGAATTTTTTCTCATGTTCTTCGAGAGTGTTCGCATAGATAACAATGTCATCCAAGTACACAAATAGGTCTGTGCCTTGGAGACCCGACAAAACCACATCCATCAGTCGCTGAAAAGTTGCTGGACCATTGCTGAGCCCAAACGGCATGCGATTGAATTCGAAATGTCCGTTGGGTGTTGAAAAGGCTGTCTTTTGTTTGTCTTTTTCGTGAACCTGGATCTGGTGGAAGCCAGACGCCAGATCGAATGTCGAAAAATAACGAGCGTTACCCAGTTGATCCAATATGTCCAAGATGTTTGGTAATGGATACGCGTCGGGTGTAGTTTTCGCGTTTAACTTCCGGAAATCGATAACCATACGCCATTTCTTATTGCCATGGGGATCCTCCTTTTTGGGGACAATCCAAACCGGCGAATTGTATGGCGAGAGCGATGGTTGAATTATATCGTTTTTGAGCAAGTTATTAACCTGCTTCTGAATTTCTTCCCTATGGACCTGAGGGAATCTATACTGTCTCGTATGGATTGGTCGGTCATCCGTTGTGAGGATTTCGTGCTTGAGAACATTAGTGTGACCTAGCTGTTCCCCAGGCACGCAAAACAAGTGCTGGTGTTTAGAGATCAATCGCAAAACATGATCTTTTTCCTTCTCATCTAAATGCTCCAAATTAAGAAGTGATTCGATCATTTCTGCTCTCTCTGTGCTACCGACCGCTGTGGTGTAAAATGTTGCGCTACGCTCTGAGTTAGTAGCATAGGGATCATTTTCTGGTGCGTCAGCAAGTTCCAGGATACTCTCGACCGGCTGCAACTCAAGTGTCGGCACCGCGAGATTAATGTCGAAGTCGTTAGCGTTGATAGCTGCGAGATAAGCAACTCGGTTGTTATTAGACACCAAGGCGTCTCCGATATAGAGTTTATCGCCTGCGTCCAGCCTGGGAATATATCCCTCCGTGAGCCTAGTTGCGTTTAATCTCACGTGCATCATCACTTTCGATCTTGCTGGGATGAATATTTTCTCTGAAGTTTCAAAAGGGATTTTGTATCCCGCAAAAGATATGCAGAGTTCGCTGTATAAAATATCCGCCGGGATTTCCCTGAAAAAATTGTCGCCTAGAACAGCGTCTTGTTTAATTGGGAGGCTGTCCTCGACCAGATGGAACTCGACTTTAAATTTTTTAATTCGGATTTCGTACATCCCGAGCGTTCGCACAATGCCCTCCGAAATTCCCGATAACTCGTAAATTATTGATGGGTCTACTTTTGAATTGTTCGCAATTTTTGTTGATTTTACCAAATTGATTTCAGCTCCAGTGTCTGCGAGAAACATTGTTCGCTCGAAACACAAATCAGGAGAACTGATAGCTACTGTTGGAGGCTTATGTCTTTTCGAGAGGCCTAGCTGAATTTTAGCCTTCTTAATTGTGATGTTTATTTTTGCTTCTAATTTCGAATGATGCGCTCTTGTGTTTGGCTCCCCGTCGCACAATCCCGTGGAGCACTTTGCTGGTTTCCCAAACCCAATTTTGCGCGCATTTGCTCTAAATCTCGAGTAATCTGTGCCATTTGCAGTTCTAATTTTTTAGAATCTTGTTCGCTTTGTGAGTTATTCTCGGCGTTACTTCCGGAGGAGTTTCGGTCTCGCGAATTGCTTCTACTGTTTCCGCGTGAACCCGGTCGGTTACCTTGCGCGTTATTTCCCGATTTCGGATGATTTTGTTGATCCGTATAGCCGTTTGGAAAATTTCGCGAATTATTCGAATAACTCCGTGGGTTGTTTGAGAAATTTTGCGGATTATTAGGGAAGTACTGTGAGTTTTGCACATATCCCCGAAAGTTGTTAGGGTTCGCATTTCGTTGATTCGGGTAGTTCTGGTAGTTTTGCGCAACAGGCCCGGAATTTCGGTAATTATTCGGAAAATTTGGCTCGTTTTGTCTAAAGTTTTGGTAATTATTTTGATAGTTTGGTACGTTCGGTCCGAAATTTTGATAGTTTCGATAATTGGTCTGCGAGTTGTTTGGAAAGGGTTGCGTGCTATTAGCAAATTGCTGCGAATTGTTCTGAAAATTTGTGTTCTGCGGATCTCTATTCTGGTAGTACCTTTCACGAGAAGCGTCTCTGTTCGCGTTACTGAATCTATTTTCGCTTAGCCTCTGCAAGGTGGTACACTCCGACGAGTTGTGGGTGTTATTTTTATGGTATTCGCAAAATTTCTGTGTCGGCCCCACGCTTGTTTGCGCGAATTGAACTCTTGCTGGTTCCGGTGTTTTACCTCTAATTTCTGGCTCCTCGCGCCCTCTGTCCAATTCGAGTGCCCTCCTCTTTTCTTGTTCGCGCTCGATATCTATCGCCTCTACGATTGCCTGATCTAAAGTTACAATGTTCCTTTGAACTAGCATATTTGCAATTTTTTCAAAAAGACCACGGATAAACGATCTTATGATTTCTTGTTTCAACTCATCTCTACGATTAGCTAAGTACTGTTGTTGTGCGTCCGCGTGATAAACCTCCTCGAGTCTTCTCAAAATTTTCTTCTGAATTTTACGTGTTCGCGTTCCGTAGTCCGCAACCGGCTCATTATATTTTTGCGAAATTCTGTGCAATTCTGCCACAAGGTCGGACAGTTCTACCGGCTTTTCGAAGTTATTTCTGAGGTCTGTTAAAAGCTCTTCCAAGTTCGCGTAGTCTTTAGTGTCTACATACTCCCTAGCCTCTCCTCTTAATTTAAATTTAACCGCTATTAACATCATGTCATCGCAAGTTGCGAGCGGCGCTGCGTCTCTACACATACTTGCAAAACAATCGATCGAGGGGTTTTTCCCATCAAATTCGGGCAAGAGGCTATGTATGTCGCGAATGGACCAGCCGTTGCGACCGTTGTTAGCATTTTCCGCCATTATTGTAGTGGGAGGTTGTAACTCGATTGGTATAAAACCCGCTATGTCATTCTGTCTAAAATGACGCGGTGTTTGTGTTGTTGGCAGAATTTTTCAAACAAAATACACGATAATTCAAACAGAAGGTTTCGTTTCAAAAACGGAAGAGAAGGGAAAAAAAAAGAAATATACACTCCACCGCACAGGAGGGACTTACCTTTTTCCTCCTCCTAGGAAAATGTATCAAGTTACAGAGTACAGTGCAATTATCTCTAAAGTATTCCCAAAGGTAATTAATTCCCGACCCCCATAGGCTTTGGAGTTTTCAAAAACTTACAAAAACTCTCAAAAATTTAAAGAATTTTTCATTTTATTTTCTTTCCTTAAAAAAAAAAAATATATATATATAAGCCTTTGAAAAATCAATTACTTTCGGAGGTTTTTCTCCCTTTCTTTTTCCTTTTTCAAAAAAAAAAATTTATAAAAACCCCTTAAAAGTTGAAAAAGATTTTATTCTATTTTTTCCTGAAGGGAAAAAAAAATATAAGTCCTTCGAAAAATTAACTATTTTTGGAGTCTTTCAAAAATCTTATAAAAACCCCTAAAAAGTTTGAAAAAAAAAAAATTTTATTCTCCGGAAAAATATGAATCCCTTGAAAAAATTTTATTTTTCAGAAAAATATGAGTCCCTTGAAAAGTTAATTATTTTTTTTTGTTCTCCAACAAAAATTTGTAAAAACCCTTTCAAAATTAGTTTTTTTTTTTATTTTATTTTTATATATTTCTTTTTTTTTTGAAAAATACGAATTTTTGAAAAATTAATTATTTTTTGTTTTTCAAAAAATTTATAAAAATCCTTTAAAAATCAATTTTTTATTATTTTTTTTTTTTGAAAAATACGGACTTTTGAAAAATCAATTATTTTTTTTTTTCAAAAAATTTACAAGAATCTTTAAAATTTAACCCTTTATTATTTTTTTTGAAAAACACGAATTTTTGAAAAATCAATTATTTTTTGTTTTTCAAAAAATTTATAAAAATCTTTAAAATTTAATTTCTCTATTATTATTCTTGAAAAATACGAACTTTTGAAAAATTAATTATTTTTTGTTTTCCAAAAAAAAATTCATAAATATCTTTAAAATTTAATTCCTTTATTATTTTTTCTTTGAAAAATACGAACTTTTGAAAAATTAATTATTTTTTTGTTTTTCAAAAAAAAAAAAAATTTATAAAAATCTTTAAAACTTAACTTTTTATCTTTATTTTTTTTTTTTTGAAAAAATACGAATCTTTGAAAAATTAATTATTTTTTTTGTTTTTCAAAAAATTTATAAAAATTCTTTAAAAATTAATTTTTTATTATTTTTTTCTTTTTCTGAAAAATATGAATTTTTGGAAAATTAATTATTATTATTTTTTTTTTCAAAAAATTTATAGAAATCTTTAAAATTTAACTTTCAATTTTTTTTTTTTTTTTTGAAAAATACGAATTTTTGAAAAATTAATTATTTTTTGTTTTTCAAAAAAAAATTTATAAAAATCTTCAAAATTTAACCTTTTATTTTTATTTTTTTTTTTGAAAAATACGAATTTTTGAAAAATTAATTATTTTTTGTTTTTCAAAAAAAAATTTATAAAAATCTTTAAAATTTAACCTTCTATTTTTATTTTTTTTTTGAAAAATACGAATTTTTGAAAAATTAATTATTTTTTTGTTTTTCAAAAAATTTATAAAAATCTTTAAAATTTAACTTTCTATTTTTATTTTTTTTTTTTTTGAAAAAATACGAATCTTTGAAAAATTAATTATTTTTTTTTTTGTTTTTCAAAAAATTTATAAAAATCTTTAAAAATTATTTTTTTTTTTTGTTTTCCAAAAAATTTATAAAAAGCCTTTTTTTTTTTTTTTTTTTTTTTTTTTAAAAAAATCAATTTTTTATTTTTCCTCTTTTTCAAAATACGAACTCTCTGAAAAATTAACTATTTTCGAAATCTTCAAAAATTAAAAAAAAAGAAATTTAATTTCCGGGACAGTCTTTTCCTTTTTAAAATAAATTTATTAATGGGTATTCCCTGTAATTCCAAAGTTTAACACATCTACTTTCGGATGTCAATTCGTCGATCAAAACACGTCTTGCAACCGGTTTATAAGCATTACAAGCAATATAAGCATTAGTTTTGCTAAATAATTTTGTACTTACAGTGCCACGAGAAGGATGAGAGGTGTAATCATGTATGGATAAATGTTTTAAAATGCGGCACTTCCTTCCTTCCTTCTATTAAATATTTGTTCTTCCTTGCTTCCTTCTATTGAATGTTTTCCGTCCTTTTATTTCTCCGTTGTTGTCGTGATTCTTCTTCTTTTTTTTTTTCTCTATTGTCCGTTCGTTCAGGCACTTTCCTTTCGCCTTGTTTCCACTTTGTCCAAAAATTCTTTTTTTTTTGTTTCTTTTGAAAAATAATTTCCGGCACTTGTTCACTTCACTTAAAAAAAATTTCCGATTTATATATATATATATAGCGCGCGGTTTTTGTGTCCGCCACTTCTGACACCAATTGTGATGGACGCGAAGGTCGGTTAAATAATTGTTGCAAAATGTGAGTCCGAAATATGTGTATTATCAAAGGAGGCGAGGAGAAGCGAACGTTACAGTAGTTCGGGTTGAAGTGAAGTACGTTTCATTGTCTAGAGGCCCTTGGGGCCCACTAGGTGTTCTTACGCCAGCGATAAGGCGGCCGCCGCACGCCTGGATGCTGTGCGGCGGTCGGCCCGAACGTGGGATCGCTGACGCAAGCACCGATAAGCCCTTACTTTGTTAGAGCCTAGACTTACTGATTAATATATATATGGGTCGTTACATTCGATTTGACTATTCCGAAACTAGAAAACGATAAGTGGGACTTGTATAACATCATACCTACTCCTCAGGTTCACAACAATACTTACATTGTAACTGCGCCACGATTTTCTCATTTATTACGACAGGGAGATAATTATATGGTAACTGACAACAGCGAAATTAAGCAGATGAAAAAAATTGACAACTACTTGATCGCACACTACACACACCCGATTTATAACAGAATTAACACACCGACTTGTCACAACAATATGGACCAGTGTATGCTCAGCCAAATCCACGTAAAAATGTAAGTTACATATCCCTGTATGATAATCGCGGAGTGTTAATAATACCAGAAATTGGAAAATCTATCTTGGTCTTTGTGAATTGTAAGAGTTACTCGAGCGAAATCTATATTAGGGAAGTAACACTGTTAAAAACAATGGAAAAATGTATGCTGATTCATGATGAAACTAGGGTGATCCTCAGTGGTCTTCCAGAAGAATATCGATTGGTGAATCCTAGTGAAACGTATTTGAACACTAATTTTTCGGACTTGACTATTCGACTTACAGAAGTAACAAATGAAATAAACAGCATGTATCTGGGGGATATTGGTCAAGACTTAGATAGCATCAGTAAAGATCTGGAGAAAGCTAACATTTTGCTTAGACACGATGAGTTTTGGAACACCATGAATGGATTATTCGACGGATTTGTGAAAATAGGTTTACCCACAATAGGCGTTGTAAGTTTGCTTCTAGCTTTATGGCGTTTCGGAGCATTAATACCTATACTTAAATTTATTGGAGAGGGACTGTTTAGGTGTTGTTGTCCTGGAACCAATAAAAAGCTTGAAAAATACGAGGGCATGGCAGATATAGAATTGAAAAAACTTAGAAAACAGTTGGATTCTATGGTCAAAGAGAAAAAAGAAAAATCTGACTCCTCTGAAATCAGGACAAAGCCAAAAGGTTTACGAACTCCAGCATCTAGCTTCACTATCGCCGGAGTTCACTCTAACTTGGGGGGTGTTAAGCCTACCGTTTAAACAAAAGAACTTTGATTTCGTATAATCATAAAATTGCCTGCCCATGGTATTGCGCTCTACTGCCACGGACATATTTCTAAGTAGATATCACTTTCATCGGATATGCATCCGATGTGTTGCATTGTTGGTGATGTCGCGTTCGACCGCCTCATCGACTCGTGATAAGACCTCTCCCTGCACCTTGCAGTGAGACGCGTCGCTAAGCTGACAATGATCGTCCGAAGTCGTCTTGTTGCGATCGAGTGGAGAGGCCTACCTTCCTATAATTAGGTGCTGTGCTTATCATTAAACATTAATGACGGAATAATAAAGACCCTAGTTTTAACGTGACAACAGTGCACAAAATATCAATCTAGAAACTATTATTTGTATCCGATCTGAAACAAAGTGAATAAAATCTGTGTTCGCTCAAGAATCGTGATCCTTCTCCTTCGCGTAAAGCCCGAAGACAACTTATCTATTCCAGGAAGCTTTGATTCTTCGCCTGCTTCGCGTCTTGTTCATCAAGGTTCGTTACTCGTTCTCCGATGTGATCATCTGTTTGCCGTAACGGAAGTCCAAGGAAACAAGACCTTTGATCAACATTTTGATAAGTATTCTCATACGCACTGTGTTCTACTCGCTTCTCATATCGATCTTGAACCTGATACTCGAAGGTAGATTGCTGCGTCCATAAAGACACCGTTGGGCTACGGACCTGTGATTACGCGTATTACCATCCGATGACGTAATACAGCCTTGGAAGGGCTTTACCAAAAACTTAACCTGGCGATTCGAAAACCTTAGGTTCTTTATTGTGACGTGTCACCTTGTGAGGTGTATTTTGTGCAAGGACAGAGTTAATAACGAACGCTAGTTAGATTCGAGTCATTTTTGAGCCATATGCGTAACAGATGCGCGCGTACGTCTGACAGAGATAAAAACAATCAACGTTTCGAAGCCGTCCCATGCAAAAGAAGGCTCTGATATTATCTTGCTTTTCACATGCCACGTCATCGAATATCATAACTGAGTTCGAACGTTCGTCTTCCGGTCGAATAACTTCTTCGTGATCTTTGAAAGGAAAATAACCTATACCTCGCACAGTTTTGAGTAGTTCTCGTAGAAACTGATACGACTGATAAATCTCAGACCATGTGGATGTCTTATGAGAGCAAAAAGTGCATTAGTCTTTCCGCAATTGGATGGACCACAAATAATTGCACGTACGCTATTTGGTAATAGTTCTCCATGACGTTTTCCTCTCTTCTGAACATTCCGTTGAGCTAGCTCATCAATATTTATTACAGGTAGTTTTGTTGGGTGTTCTTTGAACCTCATTTTCATCACAAACATTCACTTCGACTGTGTTTCGAACTGATTGCGACTAAACAAATAAGTATAAATACATTTCTTATAGAGGTTTGTTCCTCAGTTAAGAGTTACCCTCTATCCTGTGCACAACTAACAGAAACGTCAATTATGAGAAAGCAGGAAGATTCACAGAATCCAACTTGTCAAAGTTTGAAGGATTTTTCGCTGGAGCAGCACCGACAGTGTCCTCCTCCTAATAATAATAAGCCAAAGGACGATAAGATTAAGGTAGTTCTGTCGGTACGCCGGAGTCATGAATCTCAGAGTCTATATGACATTCAAAAATAATCATACGCATCACTTTGACTGCCTCAATAATAATATAAAAAATAATCGAGAATCCTTCGAAATTGTCGTAATCAAATTAAAACGATTATTTGTAAATAGTTGATATGTTTAGTGCGGATTTGACTTCATTTTCACGATAATTAGGTTAGGAAACGTCATTTGGCCCGGTATCGTGCACTTTGACCTTGGTTCAAATAAACATTATTCCGGAGACTTCACCTTTTTTCATGATGCATCAATACCTGGATTATTTGCGAATCCGTAGTACTTTTTATTTTTTCTCTATCTTTGATCTAAGTATGTTAATTTTCGATCTAAAGATAAATTTTTTCAGCTCTCCCGTAAGCGCCATGTAAAAAGTTCGATTTTCAAGTTTTAATTGTTTATTCAAATACTCGGTAATAGCCTTCAAGATTTTGTGCAAGTACAATTGAATAGCTAAATTACAACATGTCAAAAATTCATGCATATGAGTTTGGATTGCTTTCACGACAGAACTACCTTAAAGGAAGTACATCATTTCACGGAAAAGTTCATTCTGGACGATACAGTGCTGTGGGTGATAAAAAGTATAAGTAATATCGTTGCAGGCTATTAATCTCAGTTAATAGTTGCCCTTCCGATGAGTATGATTGTACATAAACAAATACAAAAAGATAAGCGTAAAGGTTTAGTCAACACACTCATCAATAAACTTCCAATCGAGCTACATTTGCCTGGTTATCAGTACTGTGGTCCCGGCACAAAGTTGTCGAAACGTCTCGCTCGCGGTGATCCAGGCATCAATCCGCTTGACGCAGCTTGCAAGGAGCACGATATCGCCTATTCGAAAACTCGAGAGAATCCAGAAGCGCGGAAGATCACGGACCAGGTGCTCGCTGAGCAAGCGTGGAGACGCGTTCTCGCAAAAGACACAAACCTTTCGGAAAAAACCGCTGCTTGGGGTTTGGCCAATATAATGAAGGCTAAAACAAAATTTGGCATCGGTGTACGAAAAAAGAAAAATCAACGCGTAGCTACATTGAGAAATATCATCGGTGCTGCTAAAAAGTCTATGACATCGAACGTTGATTCTCGTAAGGTTATTAAGTCAGATCTAAAAGGTGCACGTGATGCCGTGAGAAAGGCTGGTGGAAGGGGGAATGTTAAATCATCCCGCGTCTTGCCAGTACCCACGAAAATTGGTGGCATCTTGCCCTTTTTCATACCAAACTTTGCGGGTCTGAGTACAACCGGAGCTCTAGCCAGTGGTACTGCTGGTATAGCAAAAGCGGTAAACGATCCCGCGCAGAAAAAAAAACAGTCCCGGATGGAGTCCCGGCGGGAATCCGGGCGGGAGTCCAGGCGGAAGTACGCACATTTTTTGTCACAATCAATCCAACTATCTTGAACAACACAGGGGCATTCTATGAACGTCTCAGTTATATAAGTAGAAACAGCTATGTCTCTGGCAATAGGCCAGTACCAAGGATATTTATTAATTCGCGTTTTTACAATTTTCTGTGAACCATTGCGTGGGGAATCAAGGCCAAGTTCTCGTTTATAAACCCATCTCTCTAATTCACCACTTTTAATACCAGCAGCACGAGATGCAGCCCACTCTTCCCCTGAGCCATGAAAATTCGTCTTGAAGAAATTACCATCATACTGCCCGAGTAGAAATTTCATCAGGCATGCCTGCTGTCACACGAGGTCCAGATCAGTTTTAGGTACGGTACCCTTATTTGGGGCAGCCGTAAATTCACCTGCTCAGGTCCATGTAAGGATGAGATATGGCATTCGTACTTAATAATGCCGTCTTTCCACCGGAACAGGCTGATGTCAGGCTAGATATGGTAACCTTATTTAGGGGTCATCATATGTTCACCTGATCAGGTCCATGTAAGGCCGAGATATGGCATTCTACCTTAAAAATTCCGTCTTTCCACCGGATCAGGCCCATGTCAGGCTTTACATACGGAAACCTCATATAGATATGCCATTCATCGACCTTATCCGTTTCGCATAAGGTCTTCCTGTGGCATTTGGACCAAGATTTTGTCCAATTTACCTTTACTTTCCCTGGTCAGATCTGCATACGGTCTTCGTATGGCATAGTTTTTTAAAAATATGCCGTAAATTTACCTTATCAGGTTGGTATAAGGGCTAAATACGGCATTCGTTAAAAACATTTAAAAATTATTGTTATGCAAAATCAATCTTTTCAGCACCTTGCGTGTGCTGGATTTTTTCACATCTTTATCCCATCGAGAAGTATTTGAAATTTTCGCTGAAACTCACGATTTACGGGCCTGTACCGCTAGAATTACTTTGAAATCTGTCCAGGTACTGACCGTCAAACGCCAGTATCTGGATGTGTGACTGCCCCATCATGTTTGAATTTTGAATATTGCGGTCATAATCACAATAAATGGATGTACAGTCTTGACGTGTTTTCATTTTAAGTATACTTTAAATAGACAATAAATATATAAACTTTCTAAGATGTCAATGGCCGAGTGGGCTAAGGCGCAGAACTGTCACCCAGAGGATCAAGGTTCGATTCCCACCAACGGCAAATAAATTTACATGTGTTTTTTTCAGCAATTAATATGTACTGAAAACTAAATAAGCTCGAATATCCAATAGAAAGTGCAAAATAAATCGAATTCGATGAGCGCAGATAATTATTTTGCAATTTATTTGCCGTTTTTATAAGTAGGGGCTTAGTAGGGCAGCCTCTATCCGGTCCTTATCTGGGAAACTTTATCAGGCCCTGATCATGCGCTGCGTTACTTTCCTGCAAGGCCCGTATAAGGTTTGCCAGGCAAGGGCCTTAGATTTAAATCCGGCTACCACGCTAGGGCCTGATATTCCCCGTAGCTGAATTTCTACTCGGGTGGAACCATTCATCTTCGGAAGCTTCCCATTCCGTGAACTTTTCAGAATTTTTTGTATCGTAAACTTGAGCCCACTGTCGCCAAACATTGCTCCAACATATCGGATGATATGATGATGATGATATCTCTAATAAAACATAATTATAAAAATAAATGAAAATTTGATAGATTTAATAAAAATCTACACATTGTGTAGATTTGTATTTGATTTTTATTATATAGTATATCCCCATGGGACAGTTTCTATCTTATTAGAACAGATAATTCTCTTATTGCCTCATGATTGAAATAAAGGTGAGTGTTGAATTTACCGTAGATTATTCAAATAAGTAATTAGTTGCTCGGTGAAGCAAATACTTTTTTAATCAACAATTTTTATGATAGACCTAACTTACAATCAAGATCAATCGATTCTTTGAGTGGAAGCGAGATGGCACCCTCAACTTCTTGAGGTACTGCGTTGTCCGAGATCAGGGCGTCATTTTTTTCAGATTGAACTAGAGTATTGGGAATCCTTTCTTCATCAGTAGATATAGTTGCATATTCGACGTGATCAGTACAAATTGTCCACAGCGCGAATAGCGTCTGTCGTCATCGTCACCCTGGTTTGAAGCTCTCGTGTTCGTAAAAGATTCGATCTTTGCGGGTCCAATAACGTGTTCGATGACCTTTTTCGCTACAGTAAAATCCTCTCTCGAGATAAACGGTTCTTCTTACTCTTTGTTAAGATTCGCTCTCCTGGTCGAAATGTACTTGCTGTAATTTACCGCATTCTTGTCGAAGGGGTACAATCCGCAAGCTCTGAAACCATTCTGAATAATCAACTCGTTGACCTGAAGTCGGTCAAAAGCTTTCTTAAATAATGGAGCAAAGTTTGCTTTCGTAATTGCTTTCTGCGTTTATTGCTTGTGTTCATTCACTACTTTTCTCCAATGTGCCTTCAACGGTTTGAAGATCGCAACATCACATGGCTGCATTATGTGGGTAGCAAGCAGTACAGAATAATTCTGTGTTCGACACAGAATTCTCGAAGCTCCGAAGCTGATGTGTGATTTGTGTCCATCAAGAAAGTACAACATAGGAAATTGTACGTAATTTTCCACGCACCATGGATAAAACACGTTGGCGACATATTCATAAAATGTGGCGTGCACCATCCAACCGCTATCGGATCGGCCAATTGGCAACTCATCTGGGACTGACTGTGCAATGTGTACTGGAATTCTTTTGTAGGGAAATACGATCATCGGTGTATTGCTTCGCCGGCAGCAGAGAACGTGCAGAAAACCGTTATGCACTTTGTTTCCTTGGCGTTCGCAATTTCATAGAAATTCTTCTCGCTTTTCGTGCCTAACAGCAACCCACTTTTGGGACGGGTTTGCACTCCAATATCGTCACCATTAAATATACTGTGCGGCCTGTCAAAAATATTGAGATTACTACTCTTTCCCAAAAAGGCTCGGAAATCAGCAAGCGAGTTTCTCAGCCCTTTTTCGGTGACACAGGCACGGCCTTTCGAGATAACGTCTGTATTTTTCCTACGAGTTTCTGAATGTCTTTTCAAAAACAACATTATCCATCTTTCACGCGGTCTATTATTTGTAAATGGATTTTCTCTTGGAACTTCTTCCATGACACGTTGTACAGCATCTTTCATTTCGCACGGAAAGAAATAAACAGTTCCGATAACCATTTCCAGCATATGCTGTGCCGCAGATTAGTTATTGAAACTGAATTGAAAAAGTACCCGCAACTATACGTGATTGGTAATCGAAAAATAGTTAGTAAGGCCGACGAGTTGGTTCCGACAACCAATCATATTTCTGTCCTTAAGTACCAACAGAGGTGGCGCAACTACCGGCGGCAATAGTTGTAAATACGATTCGAATGTTGCCGGTACCCTACGAGTTGGTTTTCATTACCAATCAGTTCCCGCCCAAAACTAATTGGTTGGTTCTTGTAACTAATATTTTTTAGTTCGCGAATGACAAAGGCTAACAACGCCATTGTGTTATACGAAGAACGTGAGGTGAAATATCGAAGTGTAAAGTGACACGAAAAGAAATCTACAGCGGACCATAATAAATATACGGTAAGTAAATAGTGTTAGAAGTAGATGCTCTTCATTTTTTAAGAATTGGGATTTGGTGATAATATATGCCATTATTATGAATATATGGAAATGCGGCTTGTAACCTCATTGTTTGCATTTTCTTAGATGGATAGTGTGAATGTATCCATAGATGAACTTCTTCGTCAGTTCGGCAACGACGAACTGATTCAAAAGTTCAACGCTATGACTTAAAACTATTAATTTCATTTATATTGACCTTGCTTTAAACCATCTCGAATGTACATAATTGACACCTTAGTGATGTGAATATTTTATGTGACACATCTGATTTTATTCACTGTTAACAATGCATGATTTGCAACTGATAAATCATTTTAAACAAAAATTTTCTCTTTTCCTGTTGGCAGTTTTTGTTTATTTCACATTCATTCTTTGGATTTTTCAACTATAAAGAGTTTGGAATCACATGATTGATTTTTAAAGTTAATTGCGAAAGCTTATATAAATTCTTAATTGCTCTAATTTATTAATGAATTTAAATTGTCACAATTTCATCAATCTTTTTCTTCACACTTTCATCCACCGGATGAAAAAAAATAATAATTTCTCTGTGACACAAAGTATATTCCTTTTCAATTTAAGGACCCGAGTCCATTATCTTTGATAAAATGTTTAGCCGCACTGTCAAAAATATCACTGGGCAGGCACAAAAAATGAAACATTTGCATCAGTAAATTTGTAGTAATAATGTTCATCGATGAACATTTTTGCACTAGTCGTAGACTTTAAATTGCATTATTGGACCAAATTGGTTCCACAAAGTCCAAATCCCTTTCTAAGAAGATTGTCCGGCCCAACTCTAGAAAGTTGCAATTTAAGATCATTCGCAGAAGATTCACTCATTTTTACAATCAATTATATATATATCTCTTCCACAGTAACTTTTTTCATACATTTTTTTTGTATCTTATGCAAATAATTTTTAAATGGAAATTCCTATATTTGTAACAGTAGAGATAATTAGATCTTGCAAAACAAATTTCGTCCATTGGTGCTCCTGAACTCTATGAAAAGTACAAATCAGACAAAAATATTCACATCTATAAACTTAGCTACAGACAAGAAAATGTAACTGATGGATTAGAAGGAATAAATATATTTTCAATAGTTTTCATGCCAATTTGAATACATACTATTGTATTGTGACAAGTTAATATTATAAAACATGTAGTTGACAACAAAGTCTAGACTTTAAAACATACATTTATCTAAATAAAGTGGAGGGTACTTAAAATATATTAAAATGTCTTCAAATTTGTGACAGTCAACAAAAAAATAAAACAGTTTGTTATTACTAATTTCCTTAATTTAATCAAATCCAGTGACACGTTTGTTATAAAAGTTGCTACTAACAACAACTGCTGTCTTTTTACGAAGAAGTAGATTCATTTTACAAATCTCCCATTCCTAACTCTACTAAAAACTGCACTGAATCTCAACGTGTTCAATATCAACAGACAATAGATACTACACATATATCCTATATAGTATGTTACCATTAGAATATGTTAAACATTTGTTATTGATATTGTTCACTCATATTACCGGAGAAAATTAAATTGTGACGGTCTTGTTATCCTGTATTTTATTGTGAGTACTATAATTACCATATGTTCGTTTTTCTTTGTTCCACCTCTATTGATAAGAACATCATAGCTAAAATAAAAGTAACTGTAGCATAATTTTTGTACAATGACCAAATTTGTTAAAACAACTTCGACCATTAAGACAAGTTATTGTTACGATGACAATGTGTTTGGCAGATGAAGGTGTCAGTCTGGAAATTTTGCTCACGTTGACAAGCGATGACATGGTATCCCTAATACCCAAATTAGGTCCGCGAAAAGTCTTCATGACTAAGTTGGAAAATTGGAGGCAGTGTTTAAAACAATCAAATGATCGGGTATATTAAAAGATTGATAGTTGGTCATTCTTCTCATATGGTGGTGGGTTTGACTCCTTGCATGGTTCTCCTTAATAACTGTCTTTTATCGTAGTTAGTTAATTCTCATCTTAAATGAGTTATATAATTTATCTTATTTAAAAAAGATTAAGCAATACAATTTTCTTTATTTTTCAATAATTTAATGAATATTCCTAAGTATATACTCGCAGCTCTCATCTTATTACTCATATGGCGAGCACTCTGACTTATAAAATAAATTAATATGGAATTCCTGATGATCTGACGTGTTACATAATTTGTGTACTGCAGTGCATGTACCTCAACAGCATTAGTACCAACTTTGTAAACACCCAAAAAATCGTGGGATCAGACAATTCGATCGAGGAGATCGTATTCAGTTTGGAGGAAGACAAATATCCTTCGGTGATACTGGAGGATGGACCAGAAAATCTCAACCCCATGACATTTGAATGTGCTGGTTCATCGCAGGATATTGACATACCTGTAGTGGCAGAAAACGACTCAACGCCGGCAACATTAAGGAAAACCAACCGAAATATTTCTAATGTAAGTTCACTCAAAGGAAGTTTAGGCATTCTACTTTCATTCAATTCATTCATTTTATTTTCGATCGAATGTATAATCCGTTGCTTATTTTTGAATTGTATTCCCAATGTAGTATCCGTTGTTTTTGTACTGATTTGAGCATTTTCATTGGCAGTCTGTATCCAAATATTTGGAGGGAAATGTAGAGGCAATTAGAAGTCAGCAGAGATTCGATAACGAAAAGTTCTCGGATGCTGATGCGCAGACAATCAGCCACATTATCATAATAAAAGAAATGCGCGGCGATCCGAACGCAGTGTAAGGTCTTTAGAATATCATGTACATATTCTGGATTATCGAAATGTGACAAAGTACAAATTCAACATTAATTTTTCGTTTAAGTTTCAACATTTTTAATTCGCTGGATATATCCCATGCCCAATACAGAAAAATGCACAATTGACGTTTATTTATTATAACGGTGCTCTGCTTACTGACAAGAGTGAATAAAAATGCACGATAAAATTTAGAGTAAATTACTCGGAATATATTAAAAATACTGAATGTGGAATTGATAATAATTTCAGAATTACACGAGAGCGCTTTGAAGAGTTAGCAGCGGAAATTTGTCAGATTTTTGTCGGTGACGACCCGGTACGCGAATACTTATACCTACTTAATGAATTTTCTTGCACTGAGAACAAGATTTAGTTACATCGACTAAATCGAGGTTCAAGCGCGTTGAAATGAATATTGAGTTTGTATAATTAAAAGTTCAATTCTTTTTCAACAAATATTTGATTTGTCAACCAGTATATGGTTGGGCCAAACATAATGTTTGTGGTACTACCTCAACATTTGTTTGGAAGACTGTAACCGCCGATTTAGCTGACGTAACGCATTTTTCTTCCAGTGTGAGCATCAATTTGAAAATTAAATAATATATGCTTTTGTTTCTATTTATCTTTCAGTTTGGCTATTATATACCTAGACAGGAAACTTCCTTGGGGTTCGTAGGGCCAAAAGGCAAATTATACTACGTATACACAAATCTCGTAAAGTCTTTGATCGCAGAAGGTCTCAGAGAACCTCGCCGACGAACGGCCATTTCGAACGGTGAGCTCTATTCTATTTTGTCCTTTCGCTCACTCGCAGTATGTACATACTACAAATGCCCTTAAAATATGGAAACGGTGTAGATTACACTGTCTTATGGATTAGTGATGTGAAATTTTGATTTAATCCTTTCGGAATCGACTTGTAAAAATAAGTACAGAAAGAAAACGGGCACCGGTAAGGGGGTATCAAAAAGAAAATTTTACTCATAAAAATATTTGAATTTCTCATATCATTTAGATTGAATTTTTTTTATGCAATCGCAGATTTTCGTATGTGCCATTATAAATGAATTTCATCTTTATGATTTTAAGATGACCTGGGCCCCTTAACTCGCTTAACGAAATAAATATGAAATAGGTTAAGGATTTTTAATTTAGTTTGTAGAGATAATAAATGAAATTCTGAAACTGATTTTTCTTAAATAATCGATTATAACTTTAATAGAATCCATAATATTTAATTATAATTTTACCTTACATGGATTATGTTTTATTGTCTAATTTGGTATGATGTATTATTGTACAACGATGGTGTTAATTACTATTATGATATTTAGACTTGACATTGGAGCCGGCAACTACGCCCAACGATGATCTGAAGTGGTTATTAACCGGACAAGAGCCTTGGGATGAAGTTTATTCAAAGTGGCGCGCTACGTTTCAGGCACGATTGTTTCAACTGCAGAAAAATAGTCAGGTAGTTACAGCAAGAAAAAAGAGGAAAGTAACAGCGATAGAGCAACCTGCGCCAGATACCATTGGAACTTATGTAGATACGTATCCTGCTTTGAAGCAGCCACAGGGATACACATTGGTAAGTGATATAATACTTTTTGCATGCTTCTACAAACGAAAAAAGTTAATTCAAAATATACCATTGATGTTTTTAGCTGGAGCTTGACTTCGTCCAACTATATCCAGGCTGTGAGTTAAAACTCATATCCGGATGGGATAGATGTACTAAAATTGTTTGTGAAGTTAGTAAACTCGCCCTCAATACAGGTATGTAATTTTCTATTCTCTCTCACATTGTTCTCAGAAGTATATATTTTTGACATCATACTCCGTGCACGGTTCGGTACGCACATATTAGTGTTGCCTCAATGCTGGATCAGATTTATGAAAATCTTTATTAGCACAGAACTCCATGATTTTCAGACTTTTTATGTATCTCTAGGTAATCGATGATCTGGAGCCCACCCTGGCTCGATTTCGGCAAAAAGCTGTAGATGCGAGACGAACTCTCCAACCGCTCCCGGTCGTAATAGGACTCACGCAGGATTCGATAACGGATTCGTATGTCGTAATCAATGATATTAGGTATAAGGTAGAGAGTCCTCTTCAAGCAGTTGACGTAACGTTCAAGGCTTATCACGCTCTCCACGCACAGTATCCCACACATAGCGAAGGTCCTTGGCTCCTGCTGCAACAGGCCGTGTACGGATTTCGTACTGACTGGGACAAAAACATGAGTCGCGTCATTCAATTGAAGGGTCATTTTACATTTTAAATAATACAATTCTTTATATTCGTATCGGGAAAAAACGACAATGCCTAACTGTACAGAATGTACCGTACCCCAGTCGTTTGCGACGGTACATGCTCTTTATCTGCATCTGATGATTTGTCATCAGATAGAAGAAATAAAAGTATTTCGGTGCAAAGAAACGGGATGTTTCAAAGATTTTAATAAATGGAGAAATTTTGCAAGTCATCTGTCTCGTTCGCACAGTTGCGATCTGCACACTCCGACCGAAATGTTGAGGGCCTCAGATTCGATTAGTTTAAGAAACTCGGAACAAATCATCCACGAGCCAGTTGATAGTCCTGGTACTTCGAGTGATTGTTTTTGCGGGAAATTATTATCCCATGATTATTGTTTCGAAGATTCTGATACGTCAAGCAACGCTTTTCGCGAACCTGTCACACCTCCTCGTATGCCATGTTCCGAAGATGCAGATATCCAGCAAGCTACTTCTAATGAACCGGTTTCGGGTTTCATGAACGAGAAGCTGTATGACCTCGTCCAGATATTTTGTGCAAAATTCTATGCAACACCCGACTTGCCACGTTCTTACGTGCAAGAAACTTTGGACAATACGAAAGAATTGACCGACAATATGATTTCCATCGTGAAACCGGTACTGCACGAAGCTTTAGAATGCACTGAACCACAAAAAGATAAAGTTAATCAAATTTTCAATTCAATAACGATGCCTTTCCGATCGATGTCGACGGAATATCGACGATTGAAGTCATTTGAAGGCGTCGGTTTCATATCGCCTAAAAATTATATTGTCGGATCAAGTATAGATCATAAGTTCGTGGAGGGTAGAATAATAAAAGTGACGTTTTACGTTCTGTCTTGAATTATATGCCTGATTTGATGAGCAACTGCGGATTCCTATGCAATCAGTAAATTTGTAGTAATAATGTTCATCGATGAACATTTTTGCACTAGTCGTAGACTTTAAATTGCATTATTGGACCAAATTGGTTCCACAAAGTCCAAATCCCTTTCTAAGAAGATTGTCCGGCCCAACTCTAGAAAGTTGCAATTTAAGATCATTCGCAGAAGATTCACTCATTTTTACAATCAATTATATATATATCTCTTCCACAGTAACTTTTTTCATACATTTTTTTTGTATCTTATGCAAATAATTTTTAAATGGAAATTCCTATATTTGTAACAGTAGAGATAATTAGATCTTGCAAAACAAATTTCGTCCATTGGTGCTCCTGAACTCTATGAAAAGTACAAATCAGACAAAAATATTCACATCTATAAACTTAGCTACAGACAAGAAAATGTAACTGATGGATTAGAAGGAATAAATATATTTTCAATAGTTTTCATGCCAATTTGAATACATACTATTGTATTGTGACAAGTTAATATTATAAAACATGTAGTTGACAACAAAGTCTAGACTTTAAAACATACATTTATCTAAATAAAGTGGAGGGTACTTAAAATATATTAAAATGTCTTCAAATTTGTGACAGTCAACAAAAAAATAAAACAGTTTGTTATTACTAATTTCCTTAATTTAATCAAATCCAGTGACACGTTTGTTATAAAAGTTGCTACTAACAACAACTGCTGTCTTTTTACGAAGAAGTAGATTCATTTTACAAATCTCCCATTCCTAACTCTACTAAAAACTGCACTGAATCTCAACGTGTTCAATCTCAACAGACAATAGATACTACACATATATCCTATATAGTATGTTACCATTAGAATATGTTAAACATTTGTTATTGATATTGTTCACTCATATTACCGGAGAAAATTAAATTGTGACGGTCTTGTTATCCTGTATTTTATTGTGAGTACTATAATTACCATATGTTCGTTTTTCTTTGTTCCACCTCTATTGATAAGAACATCATAGCTAAAATAAAAGTAACTGTAGCATAATTTTTGTACAATGACCAAATTTGTTAAAACAACTTCGACCATTAAGACAAGTTATTGTTACGATGACAATGTGTTTGGCAGATGAAGGTGTCAGTCTGGAAATTTTGCTCACGTTGACAAGCGATGACATGGTATCCCTAATACCCAAATTAGGTCCGCGAAAAGTCTTCATGACTAAGTTGGAAAATTGGAGGCAGTGTTTAAAACAATCAAATGATCGGGTATATTAAAAGATTGATAGTTGGTCATTCTTCTCATATGGTGGTGGGTTTGACTCCTTGCATGGTTCTCCTTAATAACTGTCTTTTATCGTAGTTAGTTAATTCTCATCTTAAATGAGTTATATAATTTATCTTATTTAAAAAAGATTAAGCAATACAATTTTCTTTATTTTTCAATAATTTAATGAATATTCCTAAGTATATACTCGCAGCTCTCATCTTATTACTCATATGGCGAGCACTCTGACTTATAAAATAAATTAATATGGAATTCCTGATGATCTGACGTGTTACATAATTTGTGTACTGCAGTGCATGTACCTCAACAGCATTAGTACCAACTTTGTAAACACCCAAAAAATCGTGGGATCAGACAATTCGATCGAGGAGATCGTATTCAGTTTGGAGGAAGACAAATATCCTTCGGTGATACTGGAGGATGGACCAGAAAATCTCAACCCCATGACATTTGAATGTGCTGGTTCATCGCAGGATATTGACATACCTGTAGTGGCAGAAAACGACTCAACGCCGGCAACATTAAGGAAAACCAACCGAAATATTTCTAATGTAAGTTCACTCAAAGGAAGTTTAGGCATTCTACTTTCATTCAATTCATTCATTTTATTTTCGATCGAATGTATAATCCGTTGCTTATTTTTGAATTGTATTCCCAATGTAGTATCCGTTGTTTTTGTACTGATTTGAGCATTTTCATTGGCAGTCTGTATCCAAATATTTGGAGGGAAATGTAGAGGCAATTAGAAGTCAGCAGAGATTCGATAACGAAAAGTTCTCGGATGCTGATGCGCAGACAATCAGCCACATTATCATAATAAAAGAAATGCGCGGCGATCCGAACGCAGTGTAAGGTCTTTAGAATATCATGTACATATTCTGGATTATCGAAATGTGACAAAGTACAAATTCAACATTAATTTTTCGTTTAAGTTTCAACATTTTTAATTCGCTGGATATATCCCATGCCCAATACAGAAAAATGCACAATTGACGTTTATTTATTATAACGGTGCTCTGCTTACTGACAAGAGTGAATAAAAATGCACGATAAAATTTAGAGTAAATTACTCGGAATATATTAAAAATACTGAATGTGGAATTGATAATAATTTCAGAATTACACGAGAGCGCTTTGAAGAGTTAGCAGCGGAAATTTGTCAGATTTTTGTCGGTGACGACCCGGTACGCGAATACTTATACCTACTTAATGAATTTTCTTGCACTGAGAACAAGATTTAGTTACATCGACTAAATCGAGGTTCAAGCGCGTTGAAATGAATATTGAGTTTGTATAATTAAAAGTTCAATTCTTTTTCAACAAATATTTGATTTGTCAACCAGTATATGGTTGGGCCAAACATAATGTTTGTGGTACTACCTCAACATTTGTTTGGAAGACTGTAACCGCCGATTTAGCTGACGTAACGCATTTTTCTTCCAGTGTGAGCATCAATTTGAAAATTAAATAATATATGCTTTTGTTTCTATTTATCTTTCAGTTTGGCTATTATATACCTAGACAGGAAACTTCCTTGGGGTTCGTAGGGCCAAAAGGCAAATTATACTACGTATACACAAATCTCGTAAAGTCTTTGATCGCAGAAGGTCTCAGAGAACCTCGCCGACGAACGGCCATTTCGAACGGTGAGCTCTATTCTATTTTGTCCTTTCGCTCACTCGCAGTATGTACTGTAACACGATTCTTTATTCCGCGATAATTCGGGAAAATTATCCCGGAGAATCGCACGACAAATTCGACACCCTTAAATACACCAAAAATGCACTAGGGCGCCAGGCCCTTCTTTTATTGCCTGAAGGGCCAAGAGGAAGAAAACTATCAATTATTCGACGCGAATACTCTTCGCACAAGCTGCTCAATCCGAGAGACTAGGTCGTGGGGGGTTAAGAGGGGAGAATCTTCAAAAATAACTGCAAAACCCAAAAACCGATCTAATGTATAATGTGCTCGCTTTAATTAGCCAAAATAAAATAACTGGTGACTACAATAGGAGGCTCGGAGCCTCCAATATTCCCAAATACGGTTTTACAAAGAAATGGTTCCCGGACGGGGAACCCGTGCTCACTGGCACAACTGATTCTATATAAACTAAATTATTATTAATAAATTCAAAATAATTTTCCAACAAGAATTACAATTTCACAAATAATAGGCGTGAACGCTACGCGTCACGCCGCAAAATAGTGAGTCTTCTCTCTCACTCTTACGCTACGGGACGGCTGAGGCACGTCTCGTATTTTCCAATAAATTAAATATTCCCAAAAAACTATTGAAAATCAAATACAATAAATACGACTTTCGGTTAAAGTTAAATTTTTTCTCTCGGTTGGCCGTAGCCAAACCGAGCAGACCCCGCGAGATATTCTCTTGGCGAGACGAAAATCGTCTCGCCTCGTGGTGGCAGAAGGCCTGAATTTCTTCCCAATAATTACCAAAAAAACTATTTATTATGTCACGGCACCTGACAGTACAATATTAAAATGCACTGACCCACCTCTATTACGCGATGCTCCGGGTTAAGGACCGAAACAACGTCCTTCCTTCTTTTCCAATTAATTCCTATGGTCCGATATACTATTTCCAGTACGGTTTCCAAGATATTACAATAGTTTGTGCGCTACTGTTCGCACGCGTGTCCAGCCAACAAGTGACGAGTCGCGGCGCGTGCCGGACTCGCCAAAATCGCTCGAGGACGAGAGGAGTGCGCGGAGGGTACGCATCCCTTCGCAGCGACACATTTATTAGTGGTCTGTCGCGAAGACAGACTACCATTCGACGCGGGAGTTCCAAACTCTCGCGTATGAATTTCCAAAATAGGAGGCCGATGTACTGCCGCCACGGTGCCGATTTCTTGATGCATGGAGCTGCCCTCGCTGCTGGCGTCTCCTCTTCCTCTGAGCTCCTGGATCCCAAAGACCATGCCGATTGGAGGTACTGATGCAGTACCTCACTCGTAGAAGGAAAGAAACGTTGATCGCCAGTGGGAGCGGGGACCGTGACATGTAAAATGTGTTCCAAACGAAATCAATAAATAATTCCTATAATCTCGCGTAGGTCTGGTCGATTTGACGCGACGCCGCAGTTTTGCCCTATTTTGCCTTGCAGCCGTATCCCGGCTTGCTGGCTGGACCATTTCTATGTCGCGGGCGACGTCAAAGGGGGGAGAGATGCAACGGACACCGCGTAACGCGAAATGCCGCGTTACAGTACATACTACAAATGCCCTTAAAATATGGAAACGGTGTAGATTACACTGTCTTATGGATTAGTGATGTGAAATTTTGATTTAATCCTTTCGGAATCGACTTGTAAAAATAAATACAGAAAGAAAACGGGCACCGGTAAGAGGGTATCAAAAAGAAAATTTTACTCATAAAAATATTTGAATTTCTCATATCATTTAGATTGAATTTTTTTTATGCAATCGCAGATTTTCGTATGTGCCATTATAAATGAATTTCATCTTTATGATTTTAAGATGACCTGGGCCCCTTAACTCGCTTAACGAAATAAATATGAAATAGGTTAAGGATTTTTAATTTAGTTTGTAGAGATAATAAATGAAATTCTGAAACTGATTTTTCTTAAATAATCGATTATAACTTTAATAGAATCCATAATATTTAATTATAATTTTACCTTACATGGATTATGTTTTATTGTCTAATTTGGTATGATGTATTAGTGTACAACGATGGTATTAATTACTATTATGATATTTAGACTTGACATTGGAGCCGGCAACTACGCCCAACGATGATCTGAAGTGGTTATTAACCGGACAAGAGCCTTGGGATGAAGTTTATTCAAAGTGGCGCACTACGTTTCAGGCACGATTGTTTCAACTGCAGAAAAATAGTCAGGTAGTTACAGCAAGAAAAAAGAGGAAAGTAACAGCCATAGAGCAACCTGCGCCAGATACCATTGGAACTTATGTAGATACGTATCCTGCTTTGAAGCAGCCACAGGGATACACATTGGTAAGTGATATAATACTTTTTGCATGCTTCTACAAACGAAAAAAGTTAATTCAAAATATACCATTGATGTTTTTAGCTGGAGCTTGACTTCGTCCAACTATATCCAGGCTGTGAGTTAAAACTCATATCCGGATGGGATAGATGTACTAAAATTGTTTGTGAAGTTAGTAAACTCGCCCTCAATACAGGTATGTAATTTTCTATTCTCTCTCACATTGTTCTCAGAAGTATATATGTTTGACATCATACTCCGTGCACGGTTCGGTACGCACATATTAGTGTTGCCTCAATGCTGGATCAGATTTATGAAAATCTTTATTAGCACAGAACTCCATGATTTTCAGACTTTTTATGTATCTCTAGGTAATCGATGATCTGGAGCCCACCCTGGCTCGATTTCGGCAAAAAGCTGTAGATGCGAGACGAACTCTCCAACCGCTCCCGGTCGTAATAGGACTCACGCAGGATTCGATAACGGATTCGTATGTCGTAATCAATGATATTAGGTATAAGGTAGAGAGTCCTCTTCAAGCAGTTGACGTAACGTTCAAGGCTTATCACGCTCTCCACGCACAGTATCCCACACATAGCGAAGGTCCTTGGCTCCTGCTGCAACAGGCCGTGTACGGATTTCGTACTGACTGGGACAAAAACATGAGTCGCGTCATTCAATTGAAGGGTCATTTTACATTTTAAATAATACAATTCTTTATATTCGTATCGGGAAAAAACGACAATGCCTAACTGTACAGAATGTACCGTACCCCAGTCGTTTGCGACGGTACATGCTCTTTATCTGCATCTGATGATTTTTCATCAGATAGAAGAAATAAAAGTATTTCGGTGCAAAGAAACGGGATGTTTCAAAGATTTTAATAAATGGAGAAATTTTGCAAGTCATCTGTCTCGTTCGCACAGTTGCGATCTGCACACTCCGACCGACATGTTGAGGGCCTCAGATTCGATTAGTTTAAGAAACTCGGAACAAATCATCCACGAGCCAGTTGATAGTCCTGGTACTTCGAGTGATTGTTTTTGCGGGAAATTATTATCCCATGATTATTGTTTCGAAGATTCTGATACGTCAAGCAACGCTTTTCGCGAACCTGTCACACCTCCTCGTATGCCATGTTCCGAAGATGCAGATATCCAGCAAGCTACTTCTAATGAACCGGTTTCGGGTTTCATGAACGAGAAGCTGTATGACCTCGTCCAGATATTTTGTGCAAAATTCTATGCAACACCCGACTTGCCACGTTCTTACGTGCAAGAAACTTTGGACAATACGAAAGAATTGATCGACAATATGATTTCCATCGTGAAACCGGTACTGCACGAAGCTTTAGAATGCACTGAACCACAAAAAGATAAAGTTAATCAAATTTTCAATTCAATAACGATGCCTTTCCGATCGATGTCGACGGAATATCGACGATTGAAGTCATTTGAAGGCGTCGGTTTCATATCGCCTAAAAATTATATTGTCGGATCAAGTATAGATCATAAGTTCGTGGAGGGTAGAATAATAAAAGTGACGTTTTACGTTCTGTCTTGAATTATATGCCTGATTTGATGAGCAACTGCGGATTCCTATGCAATTTTATCCAAGGGCAGTTATGGCGCGAAAAAGTTAATCGTCACTTTAAAGATAAAACAGTCATACCGCTTTTTATTTATTATGATGACTTCGAAGTCAATAACCCACTTGGCAGTCACAAGGGCATACAAAAAATTGGCGGGGTCTATTGCTCCATACCGTGTTTGCCTCCACAATTCTGCTCTGCGATAGAAAACATTTTTCTCGTTGCACTCTTCCACGCCACTGACCGTAAGACATTCGGGAATGCAAGTATATTCAAAATTGTGGTTGATCAATTAAACGATCTGCAAGATAATGGTATTACCTTCGAGCTAGATGGATCAGAGAGAAAAATTTACTTTTCGCTTGGTTTGATAACTGGAGATAATTTAGGCTTGAACTCGGCGTTTGACTTCGTAGAAAGTTTTAGGAGTTCCCGTTATTGTCGGATATGTAATATTACCGGCAAAGAAGGTAATATTGACTGCTCGGAAAAAATAGACTCTTTGAGACGTTCGACTGAGTATGAAAATGATCGCATAGCTGGACAGATCGAAAGTGGGGTTAAAAAGAGATCTATTTGGAATGAGGTAAAATATTTTCACGTATACGAAAATTATTACATGGATCCGCTACATGATTTAGCAGAAGGGGCATTCAAATACGGTATGGCACACGTGTTGCACTACTACGTTTTTGATGCAAAGCATAAGATTAATCTAGAGCTCGTGAATGAGCGCATGCTCACGTTCAATTACACTGCCAACAATATATCAAATAAGCCGCCTCTTATAAAGTGGACAGAAGTTAGAGACCGAAAACTTTCGATGACAGGTAGTGAAATGACAAACTTTGTTTATATCTTTCCTTTTCTCGTTGATGACATGATAATATTAGATGAAGTATGGGATTTTTTCACAATGCTGCGGAATATAATGATGATAGTAACTGCAAAGAAGATACAGGTAGAATGTGCTGTACTTCTCGATAGATATGTGAAAGAACATCATACTCTTTATCAGAAGCTTTTTAAAGACACTCTTAAAGCTAAGCATCACAATATGGTCCACTATGCGAGGATTGTGAGAATGTCCGGACCATTATGCGCGTTAAGTACTATAAGAAATGAATCGAAGAATAGACAGTGCAAACAAGGCGCTAGTGCAACTTACTCAAGACGCAACATCACACATACCCTCGCAATGAAAGAATTATTCACTTTATGTTACCGAAAGTTGTGTCAAAAAGGTCTAATAGAAAAATTTGATTTAGGTCCTGGTAGTGTTATCGAGCGTCTGCCTAACGTTGAGTATTATCGTCCATTGTTAAATTCAGATTTTAAGACAAACTCGCTCGAAATACCGTGGGTTATCATGAACGGGATTACGTACAAAATTGGTAGTTGCTTAGTGCTAAAACTAGATTACCGTGACTTTCCAGTTTTTGGTGAAATTAATATAATCCTAAGCAACGAGTCCAGAAAAATCATCTTTGGGTGCAGAGTGTATTCGAGTAAGCAATACGTGAATCGATTCGAGGCTTGGGAAGTAGAAAGAACGGAAACGATAGAGTTCCAACATCCTGCGTCGTTGTTCTCGCCATTTGTTTGTATACTGCATCGAATAGGCAGTGGACAGCAATTCGCTACTCCAAAACATGCGTTGTGGTATGCGCTCGTGGCTGGGGTGCTACACGCCCTCGCATTTTTCTATGCCTATAAGCAATAGGCAGTAAATATTCATATGTAAAAGAAAAAATATACTACATATATGATAAAAATCGTTTGTATGCGTATTTTCATTATTCAACAAAATTTCAGAACCTTTTTCCCTCCTTAAGGTAGTTCTTGATGTTCATTACCGCGAATTTATAGTTTAGTATACGTTCATCTAATTTGAAAGTCAGATGTTTCTAGAAGCAGAACGCTGCAGACTGTTTTCTTTATATAATGTTAAATGAAATGTATTACATGTTCCAATTTGATTTATGTGAATTTCCATTGTTATGTATCATTGCAGTACATTCAAAGTAATTATCAAACGACGTTATTAGTATTTAAAATCAAAAAAAAAACCTATGCTTTTGTGTTCCCTTTGTAAACTCAGTCTTTACTTATTCTAGACTGCGTATTATAGAAAATAATGCACCCTGATCTTCGCAGTCTTGTTTGGTCTTCGCAGTCTTATTAACTTTATATCTATGCGTTTTATAATTTTCAATTAACAGAGCCTTGTTCATCCAGTGCAACACTTCATGAAAAAAAAGGTTTCATGCAAAGCGGTCCAGAATGAAATTTATTTTGGATCATGCGAAAGGTAAGAAAAATTAAAAACTGTGCTTATAAAACATCAACAAAAGCTGCAGGCTTCTGCGAATGAATAAAAGTTTGTTCGTGAAATACTAATTACGTATTTTGATAGTTATTTGTTGGGTATTGCAAAGAAAGAGTTATTGACCATTAAAATATACTATATTTTTAATAATTTAAAAAATATTATATTATATTTTTTAATGACTCGGCTCCTTTAAATCGCTCATAGCGATCAATTGTATTTTTTATTGAGTCATTTTTTGTAACCATAACATTTTGTAACCTAGTTTTATAGTAGCGAAAGCAAACACAATTAGTTATGAGATCTAATTTCTAACCTAGAACTGAACTAAAACAGATTGCATGTACTAACTAAGCGCATAGCTCGGGTTGCTATTTCTATTGGTTCCTGTTACTACGAGTATTCTACCAACGACATTGCAGTTCCTTTAACCAACTAAGTAGACGCTTCAACTAACTGAGTAGTTGGCGCTATATCAACTATTCCGGGTGGTTGTGAGAACCCATTTGTCGGTTTCACCAACTACTTATTTCTTTCCGTGCGTCCGGATGCATAGGAAAGCCAACCTGAGCCTTGCCTAAAATCAACTTCTCTATGCGATTTTCTTCTGCCTCTGTAAGTATCGACTTGGGTCCCATTTTACGCTGAAAAGGAACTTTGCCGCTGCATCTGTTGTGCAATGTTGATTTTGGTACGTTGTACATTGTTGCTGCGGTGCTGAATGTCATACCATCATGAACAGCTTTAACAGCGTCTCTTAAATTTTCTTCAGAATATTTAAATCGTTCATAAGCTTTTTTTGAGCTTTTATTGCTCGACGATGCCATCTGTAAACAATATTATCGGTGATAGATTTTTGTTTTTGTTCACAAATAATAATATTTGAAAGAAATTAATTAAATGTCAGTAAAATTAAACAAATGTCAACATTTATAGGTTGTTTATCACCTGCAAAGCTGTTAATTTACCCACGATTATAAATAATAACCATTCTAGAGTTTATATGTTCATTCACTGAAAAGAGGTTAGGAAATCTTACCAATAGTCGAACATTATAAATATGACGTATTTTGACAAGTTTATAGAAAAAATGCTACCGCTACAAAAGATTGACTCGTTCTAAACATGTTGTGACAAGATTTTTTGGAAATCACGATCATAAGGGCTTGTGTTATCGTTACTTGCTGTTTTTCAGCGTTTTCGAGCTGCTTTCCCTCGAATTTACGTTGTCGGTTTAGCTAAGAATTATAATTCTTAGGTTTTGTTATTGTCGTTGTAAAGTTTCGGTAGATCGGAGCACTCAAATCTGCCGCGAGGATGAGAGCTCAAAGAAACGGGCAGCCCGGCAGACAAGAGTCACCAAACGAGTCTTGCGATTAGTTGTAGACCGGTGTAAATCCGGCGCCCTATTGAGATAATGTATTGCGTTAGAGAACGGGTGGAGTTTTGTTGGTTGTTTGTAAAGGATGGAGCATCCTGTTGCCGTATAGTGCATAGGTGTGCTGAGAAGGCCCGTTTTCGCGCGAAGCATTAAGGGAGGCGATTGTATAGATTTCGAAAATGTTACCGGCATGATTTGCGTTCCCGATATAGTTACGAGGTGATTCGAGGGAGAGGGCAGTAGTTCTCGAGTAAGGGATTTTGGAAGGGATTCATAATTATTATGACGAGATTTCGATGATTGCTGGAGACAATCAGTCTGGCTCGGGACACCACCGAGGTGCCTCGGGTCTAATTAAGCGCTCCCGTGTTGACCGTTTTTCTGTCGTTCGCGCGCGCGTCTTTCGCGTAGTTCTCGCGCGCTCTGTGGCCAGCGTACGTCGTAAGCTATACGCTCTCGTTTTCGTGAGTTTTATTCGATTTTATTCGAATTTCGAGTTTTATTCGAAAAAATAAGGTTCCCGTTCTTTATTCAGTGCCGTGAGTGCACTGTGTTCTCGTAATTCCTCTGGGATTTTGTTATCGTACCTCGGAATTAGCAGCAATAATTTTGGGTGAGTTGTTCTCGCATTTTAATTAAACTAATGGAATATTTTCGATTAAAGATCTCGTTCCAAGAAAGCTATTTACTGGGTCCTACCTCGACCCTCTCTACCACAACCTAGCAGTCTGAGCGGCCGTGCATTTCCGCAACCGTTCATTCTCGCTAGCGCATCCAGTTGCGTTTGTTAATTTTACGCGACCCCAAACATTAACTAAGCTACCGTTTTCTTTGATTTTGTTCTCGATCGTGAGTTTTTGCTCCGAACTTTCGAGCTGGTTGGAGTCGAGCCTGATCATCTCGATTCCTCGGGCATACCGGTTAGTTAATACCGGTGAAACAAAAATTAACTGGCGCCCACCGGGTTTGCGGATGCGCGAACGAGAGTGGACGGCCGAAGGTGACAGTATCGTGATGTAGTTCCCGAATAAGATTTGGTTCTCGAGTGTGCTCACGAAAAATACGTCACAAATGGCGCCCAACGTGGGGCCACGCCAGTAAATAGCTTGTTACCGTGCGTTTCGTTTGAAACCCAATACTTACTGTGAATAATCGCCAGCAACATTTATTTCAACACTCGATTGTTTAAGCCACAAAGTTCGTCGCTTAGTAACTTCTACGCCGTAGACCGGTAAGCATTATTTCCTCAGTAGGTATTGAAAACATAACTGTAATACCGATTGCATCGCCAACTATGAATTTTTCTCGTAATTATCAATACAAAATCATTTATTTTCGATTGAAGGTTAATTATTTATTTACGATTAGTGTGATTTTGTTCATTCACTGACCCCCGTTCCACCACTGGTCGGGTTACCCTAATGATTATTGCAAAGTTCGTTTTGTCTAGTGGTATAACCTGAATTCTTCAAGTGGAAAATAAAGAAGGTACATCCTTGTGTAATCTTGGTTACAATAAAAAATGCCATTTATTTATATAAATGGCATATATATAACAAACTATTTATATATTATATTTAATTATATTATATATATGACAATATAATAATATATATAGAAATATTATTAAATAAAGAATGTTTACATTAAAAAGCATGTTCCATTGATAAGTATGATTCACGTTTTCTGCTGGCCTTTTAAAAAGAATACCATTAAGCCAGCATAAAAAGTGGAATATCATCCAAGATCATTCATGGATGTACCTTATCTATTTTCCACTTGAAGAGTTAAGGTTGCACGACTAGACAAAACCAATTTTGCAAAGTACAATTCTTTCTATTTGTAAGATGACTGTCCGATTCGAGTATACACATTTAAATTTAAATAACCTTTGCAGACGATATACATACTTTACAGTGAATAATTTCTTATGTAGTAACTATTGAACTACACAACGTTGTAACTTTTGTAAGGAACTAGAATATGAAATTTCTATGCCCATTTAATTTTATAAATGCCATTCCTTCAGTTTTTATGCTAGCCTAATGGTATTTATTTTCGAACGCTAGAAGATTTCACAAGAATCATTATTAGAAGATTGCAACAATTTATTGTTGCAATCTCATTATTTCATTGACATACGGCCGCTTACCTCCACTCAACAAATAAATTATTGTTTTAGACAGTATGTATTTTTTTCGAACATTCAATAATTCTGTCTGATCAACGTGCAAAATGTCAGCTTAATTACTTGAACTGCTGATTAATTATTCAATCGACGAAAAAATCTCATGTAAAATTATAAAATAATAAATAATAATTATATTATAAATCGTAATTTACAAACTTAGAAAGCATACTGAATTTCGAAAGTTTGTGAACTGATCCAAAAATACCTATGTAGGAAAAAATATAGAAATGAAGCTAAGAACTTGAAAATGAGCTTTCCCAACAGAAATAAATGGTATGCATTTCACAAATTAGCGAGATCTACCAAAAATACTTTTTTTTTCAATGTTAAAAACAGACGCCAAGTATTTGAAAAAAAGTCGTTTTTCGAAAAATTATATTTATAAAAAATGTGCTTTTCCAAAAAATTTTAAAAAATTAAAAAAAGGAAGGAAATTATATTAGCCAAATGCAAAAGACATAGTAGGTATATTAATATGTATAAATCAAATACCAAGTATGTAGGGTCTCTTCTAAATTACACGGAGTATTGTAGAAAAGGCCGGAAAAATACATTTTTAGATAGATCAAGGATGAAGAAAAAGTGCCTACGTTACGTAAAATAATATATATATATTAATTTTAATCGCATTTATCAATCAAACAATAGTACACTGTTATGGCCCACAAAAACTTGGCGTGCTATTTTTTCTTTAGAGCTGTCGGCGGTGGCCCGAGGAAGACTGATTATTATTATCATTATTATCATTATTTCTATCCTTCCAAAATCCCTTGCCCGTGAGCTACTGCCCTCTTGCACTCGAATAGTTTCTCAACTATAACGGGAGCGCAATTAATGCCGATAACTTTGAAAAATCAAACAATGCACTCTCGCCATCGGGCGCCGGATTTGCACCGGTCTACAACTAGCTGCAAGACTCTTGTCGGCAATTCTCCGCTGTCGGGCTGCTCGTTTCGTTGAGGTCTCATCTTTGCGACAGATTTGAATATGCCGAGCTTTTAACGTCATCGAAAACAAATAAATGGAGAAAAAAAACGGTAACTGAGCCTCTGCTCAATACTTCCAGAGTATTCTCGCCGAGAACAAATTTTCGACGAGGATCAGCGACGAAACAATGACAATATCGCCAAGCAAAAATCCTTGTGATCGTGATTTTAAAAAAATTACGTCACAATATATTATTTTGCGTAAAATAGGCACTTTTTCATGATCCTTGATCTAAATGAAAATGTATTTTTCTGGCCTTTTCTACAATACTACGTGTAACTTAGAAGAGACTAATATGATTTCCTTCTTTTTTTTATTTATTTTTTTTTGTAAAAGGAACATTTTTATGAAAGTTTTTTTTTTAGAAAAGCACATTTTATATAAAAATAATTTTTCAAACAACGATTTTTTTCATTTAAATACCAGTACACAGCAACGGGTTAGAAAACGATTTGTTTGGAAATGCTAAGTGATATGCACGTTTGATTGAAGATTTTTTATGTAATTAATTTATTACACATTTCACAAATAATGCACTATATGCATTAAAATCCACTTTAATATGGATATTTATCCATAAAACCAAACGCAAATGACAAGCGTAACGTACGAAACCGCAATGTAGCAGTCGACAGCTGAGTTGTGGCGTCTACAGGTCTACAGGTTACGCGAAAACTTCTTTTATGCTTATTTACGCTTATTTATTCACATTAGTTTGTTACAGTTATAATTGTATGTACACGAGTATTCAATAAAAATTAATTTCCCTGTTAAATGATCCCCGGAAACGAAACGCGAGTGTTATATCAGGCTGATAGCGGACAACACCTCAGTCTACCGGTCTACAGGTATACAGGTCTACACTGAATCCATTTATAATAAATCGGATAAATTAACAGAACGGATACCGAGATCTCAAAATGGGCAGAACTGATTGGAACACAAATAGGCGCACACTGAGGGAAAACTTGAAATCCTAACAACCTCGCGCGGTGGTTCGCAAATATTACTTTGGCTCAAAGAAATAGAGGTTGACACAACTACTCATTCGTTAAAGCAATAAAATGCTTTTTTTAGAGAACTACCCCATGTATTTGAGTGACAATATAATAATGTTTTGGCTGAACATTGATGCTGTTGAGCGAATGGCAGTGCAGATAACTTAACCCCGTTAGGGGTTAAGGCAACAATTTTTCGGTACTTAATACGCGTGTCACGAGTGCTCGAGACAAATCTGCGTGTTATTCCAATCCGGAAAATTATTTCTGTGAAGCTACTGTATTGGAATGGTTACAAGAACTGTTTTATGCTTTTGAAAGAATCTCTGTGTAACTGGCTTCTACGAAATATAAGGTTGATCAACCTCACGTCCGTTTGTGTGGAAGCCGTTTCTGATGATACGAGTACTGATTTTTACAGTCATCCCGGTAGTCACCTATCCAACTACTGACAGCCAGAGACAGCCAGGTAGAGTGTCCCATCTACTGTCCTTCACGTCAGTCAGACGGTCATCCACCCAAAAAACAACGAAACAAGCAACTTCATCATGTTACTGTTATTTAAACAGATAAAAAAAAATTGTAGAATCATATGATCTGAACGGCCCAGTGAGCTAAAGCGCAGTGCAACAACACTATCCGGAGGGTTCCAGGTTTGATTCCCGTCAATGTAAAAAAAATTAAATATTTTTTTCCAGCGATTAATATGTACGATTGAATAAGAACAAATTAATATTCAAAAATAAATTTTCTCTATTATTTTAGATTCACTCAAACATATAATCAATTTAATTGAAATGTGAGTTGTTGCAGTTGAACCAACCGTGTCAATAGATCCAATCAATCTCTTAGAGATTGATGCAACAGTGCGCATGATCTGAAAGAAAAAAATGTTAGAGTTACAATAAATGCGCTGTGGTTGTCTCAACCACATGAAACATTTGAATCGACGAAAGTCCGACAACCGTTTGGTGAGTATGACTCCACCTCCTCGTTGCATTCGCCGTATATAACCTCTCGGAGAGGTTGAGTCAACCTCTATACGTTGTTGTAACGTTGTGCCCAACAATTTTTTCTCTCAGTGCAATCGAAAGATTATATCGAATTAAAAGTGTAAAAAAAGTTTATAGTTTATAGTTTATAGTTTATAGTTTATAGTTTATAGTTTATAGTTTATAGTTTATAGTTTATAGTTTATAGTTTATAGTTTATAGTTTATAGTTTATAGTTTATAGTTTATAGTTTATAGTTTATAGTTTATAGTTTATAGTTTATAGTTTATAGTTTATAGTTTATAGTTTATAGTTTATAGTTTATAGTTTATAGTTTATAGTTTATAGTTTATAGTTTATAGTTTATAGTTTATAGTTTATAGTTTATAGTTTATAGTTTATAGTTTATAGTTTATAGTTTATAGTTTATAGTTTATAGTTTATAGTTTATAGTTTATAGTTTATAGTTTATAGTTTATAGTTTATAGTTTATAGTTTATAGTTTATAGTTTATAGTTTATAGTTTATAGTTTATAGTTTATAGTTTATAGTTTATAGTTTATAGTTTATAGTTTATAGTTTATAGTTTATAGTTTATAGTTTATAGTTTATAGTTTATAGTTTATAGTTTATAGTTTATAGTTTATAGTTTATAGTTTATAGTTTATAGTTTATAGTTTATAGTTTATAGTTTATAGTTTATAGTTTATAGTTTATAGTTTATAGTTTATAGTTTATAGTTTATAGTTTATAGTTTATAGTTTATAGTTTATAGTTTATAGTTTATAGTTTATAGTTTATAGTTTATAGTTTATAGTTTATAGTTTATAGTTTATAGTTTATAGTTTATAGTTTATAGTTTATAGTTTATAGTTTATAGTTTATAGTTTATAGTTTATAGTTTATAGTTTATAGTTTATAGTTTATAGTTTATAGTTTATAGTTTATAGTTTATAGTTTATAGTTTATAGTTTATAGTTTATAGTTTATAGTTTATAGTTTATAGTTTATAGTTTATAGTTTATAGTTTATAGTTTATAGTTTATAGTTTATAGTTTATAGTTTATAGTTTATAGTTTATAGTTTATAGTTTATAGTTTATAGTTTATAGTTTATAGTTTATAGTTTATAGTTTATAGTTTATAGCTTATAGCTTATAGTTTATAGTTTATAGTTTATAGTTTATAGTTTATAGTTTATAGTTTATAGTTTATAGTTTATAGTTTATAGTTTATAGTTTATAGTTTATAGTTTATAATATTAATTTTTTATGTTGCGACTTATTCTCGGTCAATATTTAATGATGGAATTTTTGCGAAGCACATCTCGGGTCCGAGACAGTGATCGCTAGATTCAAAGCGCGCGAAACCGAACCTAATTCAAATTTCGCTAATATGAATCCTTTACAAATATCGACTGTAGCTGCTTAATAAATTAAATTAATTCATCAAGCAGCCACAATCGACAAATTTTAATCTCAAACAAATTGTGAAAAAAATTCCGCCACGACCCGGGTTCGAACCGGGAACACCCAGAATTCTAGCCTGGTGCGTTACCAATTACGCCACCGTGGCCCTGGCAGAACTTGATTCACAATCGTTAATTTATAGTCAATGTTATAAACCTAGTATGTTGTGGGCAGCGATCACTGTCTCAGACCCGAGATGTGCTTCGCAAAAATTCCATCATTAAATATTGACCAAGAATAAGTCGCAACATGAAAAATTAATATTAACAATACACGGTCGCTGCCCATAACATACTAGTATTATTTGTTGAGGTTTCGGCAATGGAACGGTCCGTTGAAATAAATCCAGAAGTTTACGTTTCGGCTCTTATCTGAGCCCTCTTCAGAAATATATTTGAAATCTATAATATGAATACAAGAAAAAAACCAATAGAATTCACAATGGAAATATGTTGCAACAATAAAATGTACATTGATAATCTAGTTTACATCAATTTCATAATTTTAAGTTAGCCACCGGCGACTTACCAATGCGTATCAATCAATAGTGTCCTGCGACACCAACCACTGCGCTCAATTATTTTACAAGATAATTGAGCAGTGGATTGTTGATGCTCATTGCTGGCAAATTTTAATTATATTCAAAATTTTAAACCCTTATGGGGAAAGAAAGAAACCACTCGATTGTCAACCGGGTCCTCCGATTGAAACTTTTATCCTCTGGTGTTAGTGAGCCACGAGTGACGGTTGATAGGAGACACCTGTTGAACGTAAATTTACCACAAAAACCATTTAAATATGAAAAACCTATCATCTAATAACCGTGAAAACTTATTTCCTTTTACCTTACACCGCTTCTTTTTGATATTTACCAGAAAAACACTACATTTTTAACAAAAGCTTCAACCGGAGAAGCCGGTTGCACATGTTTCTTGCAGCTGATCTGCCGTCAAGACACCGTTCAGTGGCGACTCGTCAGCCCTGGCGCCCCAACCTTACTCAGTGCCGGTCACCCAGCATTAGCGCCCCGATTTTAATGACAAGAAAAAAACACGCAAACATCGTAAAACGCCAGAACAACCTCATTTCCATGTATCAAACGTTAATACTATCAGTTCTTTTAAAAAAATATATATATACTAGCTTCCTATATAATAACTATACTCTTATTAATTACTTATTATTTATACGCTTATCGTTAAATTACCGCTCAACAACCAGGTTAAAGCAACTACCGGTTATTTTACATCTAACTAATACATCGAACTATCGTTTTTACAACAACTTATTACTCAACTTAATGTTACCTGCAAATTTCAACAGCTATTTTTTGCCTTGACGCTTTATCCGCGAGTATACTGTAGTATCGTCATTTATTTTCACGTTATTCAAGAATGTTCAAGAACAACAGCTATTTTACGCCTTGACGCTTTATCCGCGAGTATACTGTAGTTATTTTACGCCTTGACGCTTTATCAGCGAGTATACTGTAGTATCGTTACTTATTTTCACGTTATTCAAGAATGTTCAAGAACAATGGCCAAACCGACTCTACCATTACCGACACATTACGAATTTACATTATTACCGTTACTTTAAAAACCAATTAATGATTATAAAACTGAATTATAAATTACACTTAATTTTTCAATATCTGTCCGGTAATTTACCGAGATCACATCTTTCTTTATCCAAATCCATTGCCGAAACCTCAACAAATAATAATAAGCAGCGGTCAAAATCAGCATCAACAACAAACATAACATACTAGGTTTAAAACATTGACTATAAATTAACGATTGTGAATCAAGTTCTGCCAGGGCCGCGGTGGCGTAATTGGTAACGCACCAGGCTAGAATTCTGGGTGTTCCCGGTTCGAACCCGGGTCGTGGCAGAATTTTTTTCACAATTTGTTTGAGATTAAAATTTGTCGATTGTGTCTGCTTGATAAATTAATTTAATTTATTAAGCAGCTACAGTCGATATTTGTAAAGGATTCATATTAGCGAAATTTGAATTAGGTTCGGTTTCGCGCGCTTTGAATCTAGCGATCACTGTCTCAGACCCGAGATGAGCTTCGCAAAAATTCCATCATTAAATATTGACCGAGAATAAGTCGCAACATGAAAAATTAATAGTAGATACAGGCAAAGATCGCGAGACAGAGGGGCGTGGCCTAGTGGCGCCAGATGGGGCGTGGCCTAATGTGCCATAGGGGGCGTGGTGGGGGGTATCCCTCCCCTCTCTTGAGTACCCTCCCTCCCAGACAAGCCCTCTAATTGTCCCTCCCTCTCCCCACTCCTCCCCTCCCTTGAGTGCCCTCCCTCCCAGACAAGCCCTCTAATTGTCCCTCCCTCTTGCCACCCTTCCATCCCTTGAGTGCCCTCCCTCCCACACAAGCCCTCTAATTGTCCCTCCCTCTTCCCACCCCTTAACCCTCCCTCTGAGCGAGCGACTGTTATTCGTCTCTATACTTGTCCACCACCCCCTCCCTGTAGGCATGTGATGTTAACTCACCCCTCTTCTCCTTCCTCTTGTTTCCGTCCATGCTGTCGACCAAGATCGCGAAAGCACCACGTAGCTCGGGCATTCTGCTGGGGTCCGAAAATTGACGGTAGCGCCACCGGTGAGCGCCGCCGGAAGTCCCGAACGGTGGCCCAAGATCGCGAGAGACGACGTGCTTTCGGCGCTCCGCCGTGGGTCTGACTGAGAGTCGGTGGTGGTGGCGCCGCTGGTGGTCCAAGATCTCGAGCGACGGCGTCCTCTCGGCGCCCGCCGTGGGTCCGGCTGAAATTCGATGGTGGCTCCGCCGGTGAGTCGCCGAAGCCCCAAGCGGTGGCCCAAGATCGCGAGAGCCGGTGCGCGCTCAGCGCTTCCTTACGTGTCCGGCTGAGATTCGATGGTGGCTCCGCCGGTGAGTCGCCGAAGCCCCAAGCGGTGGCCCAAGATCGCGAGAGCCGGTGCGCGCTCAGCGCTTCCTTACGTGTCCGATTGAGAGACGATGGTGGCGCCACCGGTGTACGTTGCTGGAAGTCCGGCTGGTGGTCAAGGATCGCGAGAGACCCGTGTGCTCTGTGGTATCCGACTGACCGTCTACAGTGGCGACGCGCGTGAGAGTGATATCAAATAGCGCACGCGGCCCAAGACCGCGAGAATCCCCTCCAGTCGTGACCCCCTCCCATAGCGCTCCCACCTTCACCCACCAGCGCGAGATGATCGGCGCGTCCGTATACTTATTCTGCTCGCGCTTTTAATTCATGCTTATTCTTTGAATGAATGAAGACTTACATATTTATAAATTAGTTTATTTAAATATTGTTTATATGATACATTATTTTTATAATAATGTTCAGACACACACACAGAACAACCAAACTACTAAAACTAGAAATACGATTCTTAAGAAAATCCGATTATAAAGAGTACATGTTATCCACATTACAGGGTCCTTCTTCATTTGGCTGTAGCCGATTCCTTTATTGTTCCTTGGAGCAATCGATTACGAGTATTCCGTCGATGGTATCCATCATCGTAGGTGTTAGAGAGAGAGGCCCTGAGATGATGGTGTTTCTTTATGACTAACCTATCTCATCGGTGATCGTCTGGTTAAATGTAGATGACTCATATGTCTTGGAAAATGAGGGGTAGAGGTTTCGAATGATAACAGTCACACAAGGAATGCGTTTTCAGCTTTATTACTGTCTACCTCAACGCTGATCGTCTGTTTTTATGTAGATGATTCATGTGTCTTGGAAAATAAGGGTAAAAGGTTTCGAATGATAACAGTGACACAAGAAATACGTTTGGAGTTTTATTACTGTCTAGCTCAACGCTGGTCGTCTGTTTTTATGTAGATGATTCATGTGTCTTGGAAAATAAGGGTAAAAGGTTTCGAATGATAACAGTGACACAAGAAATACGTTTTCAGTTATATTTTGTGTTTGTATTAAAATCTAAAAAAATACTGGTTTTATGTAGTCTTGGAAAATGAGGGAAAAGGTTTCGAATGATAAAAGTGACACAAGAAATATGTTGTCAGTTTTATTTTGTGTTTGTATTAAAATCTAAAAACACGACTTACAACTTTTTTATTTTGTGAATATTTCTTTCAAACATAAGTTTTGGTTTTCATTCAAATATGAAAAGCGGTTACATGTATTTTGTTTGCAGATTTTTAAACCAAGATGTAAAAGTCCGTACGCTAGAAAATTCGATACAAGTTTGGAAACGAACGTGACTCGAAGATTTTTTATAAAAGTGTTTTGTGCGTATCGCTAGTCAAGATTGTTGAGAACATACATTTTCGTCCTCTGTTACACGGCTGTAATACTGATGAAAACGCTGAAGCGTAGGGTCGTCACTACACTTACACAGAGCAATACTTGCTTTGGGAATAATCGTGCGTCATTCCACTATGTCAAGATACGAGAAGGCACGACGAGCCGGGTGGTGTTTTTCTGTTTACAAGGTTGGACACATTTTTTCATAAGGGTCGTTTACTAAGGTTACGAAAAGGAGTGTAGTTAACTTATGTTCTAATGAATGAAAAGTCGACAATATCGTACATCAACGAGAACAACTTAGGTGAAAGTTCGGTAAGGGTTAAACGGTGCCCATAGGCTTTCCAGATTTCGTTCGTGGCTAATGTACACGGATACTTGATGTTCGTGAAAAATAAAAAGAAAGATGGAAAGATCATATAAAAAGGAGTGAAGCGACAAGTATACTGTAAAATTCGTTACTAAAGTGTTCAAATCATCATCATTTCTACTATTTAGTCAATGTAGTGGGGTAGAAAACTATAAAGTCTCCTGAAGACACCGACCTTCTACAATTCGCCATCAACAAGTTCCACGAGACAGTTGTCGTTCTCATATTCTTTCTTTGGAAAACTCAACGTTATCAACTTCCAGGAATAACTTTGAGATTTGTTGTGGAATTTTATTCGCGGTTCATACTATATAAAATTATTCATTAAGTGTCAACAACAAAATTAACCGTTAAAAAATGGATCACGTACGGAATTATCCTATTCACGGTTTGGATGGATTTCTGAACATTGAGATAGTCACTGTAGAGACGCCCTGGCGAATCTATGCAACGAGGGATGATGAAGCAGCGACTCGCGATGCGTTCCTTCGCGGTGTACAATGTTACGATCGTACACTGCTCCACAGTCTCCTCGAGGAAGAGATATTTCGCGGATCACTAGTGCTCGCGAATATCGATAACAAGCTTTATCGTGGTACAGTGCAGGATCAAACGAGCAATGCGGAAAAAATTCAAGTATGGCTGGGTGATTATGCCATCGAGGCAAAATTACACTTTGAAGATTTATACGTAATGCCATCAATCGTTCAACTTGTGCCATGGCAAGTTTTCGCTTGTGGAATACTCGACGTATGTCCGATCGGAGGTAGCGAATGGACTGTTGACACGTCCCTAGCGGATCCGAGCAACCGTCATTTTCTGGTTGCTTTACGGTCACATACAAGTAACCGTCATTATGAGGTTCATTTCCAGTTGTTTTACCGTAAAACAACTGTAATGTAACCGACAAAGCGACCGTTATTTTGGAACAAAAAAGAACCCGATTGCAACTGCAAAGCGACCAATGTTTTAACCAATAACAAACTTTAAAGTAACGCAGAAGTAACCGACAGTTTGTTAAAAGTTGTTTTTCGGTTATTTGAAAGATCTTCATATAACCGAATAGTAACCCGAAACGGAACATTGAGTTCATTGCGGGTCACTTTACGGTTCACTTTACGGTTACCCGCCGGTCACTAGGTTCCTTCTCGGTTATTCTGGAGTGATTTTTTGTTCCATAACGACCGGTCACTCTTCGGTTATTTTGCGGTTCTTCAGATCCGCTAGGGGTGCCATGGACTTCGTGAGTATCTCGTCGGCCACAGTTTCCTCATGCACGTGTAGTTTCCGGATGTGTCTGCCGAGGCTATTTGGGTGGATATCCTATGGAATGATGGGAATGAACGTGTCTCGATCGTGGACGTGATGCTGGGTATAGGCCACGCACAGCTTGCAACAAGCTCGAGAGAATTTGACTGGGGAAATGGTGTCGGCTCCTTTACTGACCGTCGCCAAGCCGCCAACTTTGACAGGAAGCAGGCGGCCCACAGACATAGGATTGGTATAGGCTGTCAGGAAGGACAATCAGTGTATTCAACTGATATCAGAGTTGCTATCTATCCGAGAGTAGTGTCGGACCACTTGCTCGGAGATCTTCTTTTCCCCCGTATCAAGATGGGTCTGCGAATTACCGTTTGGCTTGGGACGGTTGACGCAGGAGTCGGAGTAAGAACGCGTCTATGCGCGATTGCGTTGGCGCGTTCTTTCTTTAGTAGGGCATTGGTGTAATGCCTCGTGACCGCTTCCGTCTCTTCAGCCGTGGGATTGGGCAATGAGTCACGAACCCGTGTTCTTAGGATGGCGCAGGCTCGAGCGACCGCTTGCCTAGCGCGTCTAACTTTGGCAGGAATAGACTGCGACAGACAAATTGCTCGTAGACGGTGAGCTAATATTAAGTCCGAGCGGACGGGAAGCCTAGCTGGACGAGCTTGCTCGAAGGAGCTCCTCCTGCGACGTCCAGGGCTGCGAATGAGTCGCTGCAAATTCCTCGGTGGCGGCTCCACTGGCTTCGGCTTTGTTGGTCGTCGGTGGAGGGCCGCTTGGACGAGCGGATGGATGCAGGGACCCTTATATTTACGAAAAACAATTCGTTTTGATTTTCGAAGCAAAGGAGTTTTTATACTCGACGGTGTTGGAGGAGTTGATGATGCTCCCTCTGCAGAGGTGAACTGGCGGATGATGGTCGACGCGGATATTCGGAACCCCGCGCCGAAGTCGATGGTCGAGACGTGGGTCTCCTGTGGAGTGGATGATGAAAGTCTGACGTTGGCTGAAGAGGCTGCCGAGCACGGAGGCCGCACGGCCGAAGATTCGGCGGTTGATGGAGTCGGCCACGCCGACGAGTTTCCTATATTCGCCTGAAATTTCGCCGCTCGCAGCGCCTTTCTTCGGAGGTAAGATGGGTTCATGTGCTTCTTCATTAAGAAAAAATTATAGACTAGTAAATACTGGGTTTATAAACTTTTATTCTTTAAAAAGGCATAGGTACAGAGAACCTGCTCGTTTGGACCTTGCGGCCCGACTGCTCACTTAGACGCGCTCGAGCCTCGCTTATATGGCCAGACGCTCGGCTCGGATTGGCCGCTGGCGGCGGAGTAGGAATCGCCCGAGGCGTGCTCGCGGGTTGGCTACCGGCGGTATAGTGGGGGAAGCCCGAGGCTTACTGCCGGAGAGTGTGGGGAGTTAACCATTTAGTATGCGGCCGCGCCCGCCGCTATGCGTATCGCAGCGCTTGGACGCTAGAAAGTTCTTTAGCTGCGGGGTTTTTTTTTTTTTATTTTAGCGTATGACAATTCCCCCCCCCCCCCCCGGCTATGAACTTTCGAGCGGACTAGTAAATGCTAAACTGATATATATATAGAAATAAATAGTAAACCGAGAATATAGAAACTAAATAGTAAACTGAGAGAATATAGAAAATAAATAGTAAATAAGAAACAAGAATTAAAAAATAAGCTGTACAAGGAACTATTTTTTCCGCGGACGGAGTCTGTAGCGTGGTTCACTCGGAGATCTTCTGTCTTCTAGTTGAGTGGCCTTCCTGGTAGGCCGGAAGATCCGAGTTGACTGCGAAGCTCGTAACTTTTTCGTCTCATCCTGACGAGCTGTGTCGTTGAGTATTGCTGGCTCGGCGGGTGGATAGTCGTCCGAGTTTTCCGAGGGAGTTTTATGTGCTGGCAGTGGAGTCGCGTCCGGGCTCACCATGAGTTGTGGTGGAGGCTTTCCAAGAGGAGTTGATTTTGCGTTGAGAGGGAGCAATTTATCAACTTCCTTTGGAGTACCGTGTGCCGGCTTAATTTCGTTTCCATGCAGCTTACATAGACGATTCCCTTTTTGTACCAGGAAGACATTGCCGCCCAGATGTTGGTGGATCAGGAAGGGTCCTTCCCAGCGCGGAGCAAGTCCGGCGTGAACCCCTTCTGCAGCGTTTGAGAGGATGTGCGTTCTGGTGTATACCCTCTCGCCGATTTTATAGCGAGGGGCATAAGAAGCTTGGTATTGCTCCTGATGTTTCCGAATTTGCTGATATCGAAGCTCGTGATCTTCCAGGTTTGGAGGGTTAGTGTTACCCAGTTTCCAATCCCCTGGTCGAAGGAGAGTGTGACCCAGAAGTGTATTACTTGGAGATCGTCCAGTAGCAGCGTTTCTTCGGGTCCGTAGAGTAAATAATATCTTTGAGAGGTGAGCGTCCCACTGGCGTTGATTACCGTTATGCACATGTAGACGTAGACCCTTTTTGAGCTCTTGGTTTCTTCGTTCAGTGGGGTTTGCTCTAGGGTGATAGACCGGCGTAGTCCAGGGTTGTATCTGCCATTGTTGGCAGGCATTAAGCCACTTCTTGCCGGTGAATTGTGGACCGTTGTCGGAGAGGATGGACCTGGGATATCCCCAACGAGAGAATACTTCGTTGTCAAGAGTCTTGATCATGATAGAAGTGTCAGAAGATCCCAAAGCGAAGGCCTCTACCCATCTTGAAAATAGGTCAGTGATCACCAGGAGAAAACGCTTCCCCTTACTGCTCCGAGGGTAAGGACCCATGAAGTCTACGGCGACGGTGTCCCAAGGTTGGGTAGGTTGACGCGGCCGAAGAACGTCATGTTTTCTAGGTTGATTAGATTTGGTGCAATTACAAAGGTAGCACAATTGTACATGTTCTCGTACATCGTTCCGGAGATTTTTCCAGGTGTAATGCAACTGGATTGCTCGAAGAGTCTCATCCATTCCTGGATGTCCGGCGAGATCTGCATCATGATAATTAAACAAAACTCGAGGGATGCAAGCTTCGGGAACGAGGAGCTTCCAGTTTCCCTGTATCCTCTTCCATACTCCGTTATTTTTTAGCTGGTATTCGGAGCAAGGCTGTTCTAGGATAGACTCAGCTATCTTGGTGATTTTCGGATCGAGCTGCTGCTCGCGTAGGACTTCCTCTATTAATCCTTCAGTATTGATGCTGAATATTACAGGTGGAGAGAATGAATCTTCGCGGAGACTTCTCTCTGGTGGTAGAAGTCGATCATCTTGAGGTTCCTTGGCTTCTTCAAGGAGAGGAGTTTGAGAAAGACCACTTGCAAAGGTCCTTGAGTTTGTGGTACGAGGCTCCAAAACAAAGGTTAACTCGTGGAGGAGAAGTGCCCACTGGCTAAGTTTTGGTTTCTCGTCTTTTAATCTTTCGAGCCACGCGAGGGCATGTGGATCTGTGATTAAAGTGAAAGTTCGAGAGCCCAGATAAGGCTGGTATCTTTTTACAGCCCAGATGACGGCGAAGCATTCTTTTTCATTTTGATCGTATCGCTGTTGGGTGCTGTTGAACTTCGCACTTCCATAGCTGATGACCTTCTTCTCTTTGTTAGTCCCGATTTGGTAGAGAATGCCGCTGAGGCCGACTTCGCTTATGTCGGTCTGCACCGTATAAGGTAGCTCTGGATCTGGCCGGCAGAGATGTAAAGGCTGAAGGAGGCTAGCTTTAGTAGCGTTAAACGCGTCTTCTGCTTCTTTTGTCCAACGATAGGCCTTTTTTCCTGCGAGCAGATCTGAGAGAGGAGCGGTAAGGGTTGCGAAGTGTGGCACATATTCCCTTAACCAATTGCAAGTGCCGAGGAATTTCTGAAGTTCTCGTTTAGTTTTGGGTATTGAGAATGCGGCCACAGCTTCGATGTGCTCAGTGTGAGCTTCATTTCCGTTATCCGAGACAAAGTGTCCTAGATATTTGAGTTTTGTCTTTCCGAATGAGCATTTTCGAACGGAGCATGTTAGTTTATGAATCTTCAGTCGCTCGAAGATATGTGAGAGATGGTGGAGATGATCTTTCCAGGTATTTGAAAAGATAATTATGTCGTCCAGATATGCCAAGCTAAACTGCCTGACGTGTCCAACCAGAACTTCCTGGGTCATGAACCGTTGAAACGTACTAGGAGCGTTTTTTAAACCGAACGGCATTACTCGGAATTGAAAAGACTCTCTTTCTGGAGTAGTGAAGGCAGTGTACATTTTGCTTTTGTAGTTGAGGGGTATTTGCCAGTACCCACTCTTTAAGTCGATGGTAGAGAAGATCTTGGCTGTGCCAATATGTTTTAGGAGTTCCTCAATCCTTGGTATCGGCTGTACGACATCTTCAGTGATGGAATTCAGTCGTCGATAGTCCACACAGAATCGGTATTGTCCTTTTTCTTTTTCCACGATTACGATGGGAGAGTTGTACGGCGATATACTGGGTTCAATGATTCCTTCATTCAACATCTCCTTAACTTGGTTGCTGATAATTTGTTGCTTCTCGCGAGAGCATCGGTACGGAGCAACGTACGTTGGTCTATCGGTAGTTACGGAAATTGTATGTTCCACCGTTTGAGTTTGGCATAATGCTCCTGGTTTCTCGAAGATTGCTACGAATTTCTGTACCAAGCTGTGGAATTCTGTCTGATATTCGTTGGGAAAATTTTGCTCGATTTCCTCTAAGTCACAAATGTGTGGATCCGTGACGTCGGGTGGAGTGTCGATAGTCCGTACAGAGAAGCGTTTATCTTGGCCTAGGTACAATATCCCACTGAAGTAATCATGGATTGCCATTTGAGAGAGCAACCATGGGAAGCCGAGAATTAGCTGTTTGCGTAAGGTAGGCGCCACCCAAGCTTCTACGGCTATGGATTGGTCCCCAATAAGTATGGTAAACTTAGCCAGTCCCTGTAGAGACATTGATGATTTATTATCGGCGAGGTTAGCGCTGCTTGATATAGCGTTGTAGTGACAGTTTTCTGGTAGAAAGTCTGGATGAACGAAACAATCGCTAGCGTGACAATCGATGGCAGCGCAGATTTCGTTACGCCCTAAAGTCACTCGGATATGAGGTAATTGCTGATTCATGGAGATTCTTTCAGTGGCCCCTATTTCTGATTGACGGGGGTTGTCGGAGCATCGGCCACCCGTCTTGTGTTTTCCGCGTTGGCAGCGTTTTGAGCTTGCCTTTGCGCCAGGACGGGACAATCTTTGTGAAAGTGCCGTTCGGGGCAATGCCAGCATTTAGGAGGCTCCCGAGATTTCTCTGTTGGTGGAATTTTGTCGGTTGGTTTGTTGGGTACGTCGTCTCGTCTAGGCCTTACGGGTGATTGCTCCGCCAGATCATACTCTGCTTCCATAGCTTTAGTCATTAAAGCCGAGAGAGTCTGTGGGTTTGAGGAGCGAATAATCATGCGGAGACCCGGTCGCAGTAGTTCCAGTAAGGCTGCTACTTTCGTTCCTTCTGGATCGGAGTTCCGGATTCGTTGGTACAGCAAATATTTTTGCTGTAAGAAGATTCCAGTGTTCTCCTTGTCCCCTTGTTTGCGTGAAAACAGTTGAGCGGTCAGCCGCGAAACGACGGCCGGACTGTCGTAGCGACAATATAATAGCTCGCGGAATTTCTCCCAGTCGAAATCCAGCAGTTTGTAGCATGCCCACCATCGTTCGGCTTCCCCGTGTAGTCCTGATGCAGCGGTGACGGTTCGAGACGTAGCTGGGGTTCGGCAGGCAGTGAAGTAATTCTCACATAACTCGATGAACCGTTTGGGATCTTCATGATCTGCTCCTCCGTAAGTTGGAAGTGTTACTTGCGGTTGATTGGTCAACGCGCGTAGTAATTGCTCGAGGTGAGCAAAAGCATTGGGTGCTTCTACTCTGGGATCCATGTTATTCTGAGGAGGATTGATGTTATCCCTCGGCGGATCGATAGGATTCATTCTTGGAACTGTAGGTAAGTTGGGCGCCACTGGGTTGTTAGGCACTCCCAGAAGTGCGTCTGATGGTGGCTCTCCGCGAAGGCGAGCTGATGATCTCGGTGGGGTATGCTTGACTGGCATGAGCGATGAGACTTGATGTTCGTGCCCCACGTTGGGCGCCAATTTGATATCAGAGTTGCTATCTATCCGAGAGTAGTGTCGGACCACTTGCTCGGAGATCTTCTTTTCCCCCGTATCAAGATGGGTCTGCGAATTACCGTTTGGCTTGGGACGGTTGACGCAGGAGTCGGAGTAAGAACGCGTCTATGCGCGATTGCGTTGGCGCGTTCTTTCTTTAGTAGGGCATTGGTGTAATGCCTCGTGACCGCTTCCGTCTCTTCAGCCGTGGGATTGGGCAATGAGTCACGAACCCGTGTTCTTAGGATGGCGCAGGCTCGAGCGACCGCTTGCCTAGCGCGTCTAACTTTGGCAGGAATAGACTGCGACAGACAAATTGCTCGTAGACGGTGAGCTAATATTAAGTCCGAGCGGACGGGAAGCCTAGCTGGACGAGCTTGCTCGAAGGAGCTCCTCCTGCGACGTCCAGGGCTGCGAATGAGTCGCTGCAAATTCCTCGGTGGCGGCTCCACTGGCTTCGGCTTTGTTGGTCGTCGGTGGAGGGCCGCTTGGACGAGCGGATGGATGCAGGGACCCTTATATTTACGAAAAACAATTCGTTTTGATTTTCGAAGCAAAGGAGTTTTTATACTCGACGGTGTTGGAGGAGTTGATGATGCTCCCTCTGCAGAGGTGAACTGGCGGATGATGGTCGACGCGGATATTCGGAACCCCGCGCCGAAGTCGATGGTCGAGACGTGGGTCTCCTGTGGAGTGGATGATGAAAGTCTGACGTTGGCTGAAGAGGCTGCCGAGCACGGAGGCCGCACGGCCGAAGATTCGGCGGTTGATGGAGTCGGCCACGCCGACGAGTTTCCTATATTCGCCTGAAATTTCGCCGCTCGCAGCGCCTTTCTTCGGAGGTAAGATGGGTTCACGTGCTTCTTCATTAAGAAAAAATTATAGACTAGTAAATACTGGGTTTATAAACTTTTATTCTTTAAAAAGGCATAGGTACAGAGAACCTGCTCGTTTGGACCTTGCGGCCCGACTGCTCACTTAGACGCGCTCGAGCCTCGCTTATATGGCCAGACGCTCGGCTCGGATTGGCCGCTGGCGGCGGAGTAGGAATCGCCCGAGGCGTGCTCGCGGGTTGGCTACCGACGGTATAGTGGGGGAAGCCCGAGGCTTACTGCCGGAGAGTGTGGGGAGTTAACCATTTAGTATGCGGCCGCGCCCGCCGCTATGCGTATCGCAGCGCTTGGACGCTAGAAAGTTCTTTAGCTGCGGGGGTTTTTTTTTTTTATTTTAGCGTATGACACAACAAATGTTGTAGTCGATGAAGTTGAAGACAACGGCGGTTCGCCGTCACACGAAAACGATAGCGACATCGGCCGTCTCGATGATCTCGAAAATGCCCACGTCGAATCACGTATACAGGGGTATACAAACCATGCGAGTGACGGATTTAATAGTTGTGGTGAAGCGGATGACAATAGCAACGTCGAGTGATATGTATAAGCTTAATATTCGTGATAAGGCATAAAAATGATTATTATATTGTATGCTTAAAACGTAATTAATTTTTAATCGGTATCGGTTCCGTATTTTTCCGGCACTTATTACTACTTATATTACTACTATATTACTTATGAGCTACTGCGAAAATGGTTTAATATACCACTTATTGAAAATCAAAATATGCGTTGTAAATTTCGTGAGTGGTATATGCAAAAAAACTTCCTACATATGTATATTAATTTAAGAAAGTTTTTAACAGCGTGCCCCCAACTCAATTGTATTATACAATATAAAAATAATACGATGTTTTCTGAATAAAATATTGTTGTATATGAGAAAATACTAAGAAAATAACTTAGTCGCATCATCAATGTGTATACAGTAAAAACTCAATAACCGCTCAATCTCCCCATCCAAATTCTCATCTGTAAAATTCACCCGTTATCAGGATGTTTTAGTATGCTAAATGCGTTATACCAGTATCGGCCGATAGCACAGCATAAGCAAAATATTATAATATGACATAAGTATCTATCAGAGTGAATCATTCAGTATAAAGTATTGAAGCAAAATTCTATAACTGTAAAATCAGCGTGTAATTGTGCCACTCAGTGAAGATATTCGCAATAATGTGTCGCTATTCAATAATTATTAAAATAAATTATTGAATATAAACACAAGCCATATTAGAAAACCCGGTTACAAATTTTTTCAAGTAGCTATGGTTTCAGTATTTTTACATTTTTGGTAGCGCAATTCCTTTGGCTCAATATCATTGCCAGATCTTATTAAACAGCGAAGATGGAAAACAAAATTAAAAAACATAGTCCTGTTCACATCCTTTTCACAACATCACTTACAAGCAGTGTTGTAAAGAATCTAATGCTTATAGAAATAAAGATGATAATAAGAACAGTTCTATAATTACGATTTCAAAATAATAACATGTACCGATTAAAACACAATGACTACATTTTTTAACAGCTGCAAAAAATATTATTTTGGATAAAATTCCATGTCAATCTTTTAGAAAATGAAGAAACATAATTATTGCATTAAAAAAGTAATGCATTAATTATCGCTTACATTTTCACTATTTCTATCCCTATTTAAGCGAAAAATAGTATTTTCCAGCTAAACAAATGCTTACACTCTATTTTATAATCACCACATATTATTATTATTATTATGGCGTCATAATAATAAAACAAAACGATACAGAAAACTATATTTTATGAATTAACGTGGTTTACAACTCTGCTTACAAGATTGTAATACACGAGATGATCAATAAATTATCATAGCCGAAACTTTGCCGTCCATCATACCGATATGATTTCATGTTTCATTTTGATTTATTAATTGTTTAAATTGAGTCACTTGATATTAGTTTCACGCAAGGACATTATCGCATCGAATGATAGTTCTCAAAATAAAAAGCTTAAGCGTGTGTACTTCACATATTACCATATGATGAACGCACCCTTTTATATTTTTATCGACAGAGCTGAACAAATGGTCGTTATGGACGACGCCATTTTACCCAAACGTAATCGTCAAGTACCTAAGGTTTCAGTCTTGAATTCAAAAAGGTGTATCGACTGATGGTTATTTGAGAGTGTTATGTCACGACGTAACTTCGCAAAAATATTTCGAAAATACTTAGAAAATTTGCTTCGGAAACTTTATCATAAAGATTCAAGAAAGAATTCAAATGAGAATCACTGCGCCAGCACTGGACCGTTCAATCACTAGCCAAGCGGCCGGGGATTAAGAAGATATAACAGTCGAGGAGTTCTCGCGTTGTCGATGACAGACGTCGAGAGCCTAAAATCTAACCCGAGGCTTCTGCCCGGTTCACCCGACTTTTTCGTCGGAAAGAAATGAGTTCTGTTGGAAAATCCTCCAACCATCTAAGAACTATTACTAACAACCCTCATACGGGACTAATAAAACGACTGATATCTCCCCCGAAAAACTGATAATCAAATAAAGATTTAACTTTATTTCTCAGAATTTCGGCTTGAGATTGAAACTCTCCAAAAAGATTGTTTGGCACAAAAATGTCGGTGATCTCATTTATCATATTATTAAAATTAATTATTGTTCAGTTTTCTCCATTGATCATTTTTCCGACGTAATCGATCGAGAATAAAGAAGAGTCGACTATGACAAATACTCTACCTCCAAATAAATAATGATGGAATCTTGACAAATTAAGCAATAATGTTTTAATCGTTAAACTTGGAATTTATAAAAATAATTAAAGAAATTATATTAATTAACAAAATATATTTTAACCACAAGCATGACAATTAATGAAATATGTAGCAAACAATTACTAAAATTATTTGCGTTATTCGATCTTCCAGTTCACAATATAATAGCCCTCGCGAAAGACAAGCGGGCATAATTTATTCTGCAATCAAAATAGAACTGGAACGTCCGATACGAAATTCGCCTATCAGATACGAGACTTAATCTCAGCCGATCCGAAGACGCGAGGAACAATGGGAAGCAAGTATCATCTTGCTAGGGAACATGTATGGGTGAAGCGGTTACTAGGCTAGCCGTAACACGTTCAAGGTATATCGATATCGAAGACTCATATGTCACCCTCCCAAACTTCCGAACGACCTGCGGGGACGCGTCTGGTAGCCTAATTAAAAGTAGACTCTAGAAATAAGTTAGGAGAAGGGGTACACAGTTGTATAAAAGCACCGGACAATGGGGTCTCGTCGGTCATCTTCCACGCACCATCCGATCTTTATTACGGTCAGAGGTATTGTCACTCTTTGACCCATTGTCATACAAGCAACCTCATGCTTTGAACAATTCTTTTGAGAAAACTTGCGTGAATATTCCGATTGTAACACGACTAGTGGATTTAGAAGTCAAAACTTTTGTTTTTACTACATCATTGTATTAGAAATCGACGCCAATTTATCGAACCACTGTTTAACATTTTAAGTACGCCCCCGACTTTTTTTCGGTGGATATCGGTAAAATATTGATTTACGTTGCGCTATATTTTTGTTGGAATAAACAACCATTAAGCTGCAAAATTAAATATCTCTCATATTTTATTCCGTCATCCCGCGATTTTCCGATACCCAAGACTTCTACGGAATTATCATTCGAATAACTGACCAGAAGAAGAAGCCATCTCCACGTCGTATAACAAGATCAATTACACGGTAAATATCACGTAAGTTCAAAGTATAACAACGTAAGTAAGGAAAAAATATATCAACATCATCATAAATACACAAATTATCCTCGTTTTCACCTCTACAAAAGTAGTATCTTTAGCCTAATCCTGGGTTATTTTTCGAAAGATTAGACCCGAAAACAGGCTTGCGTTAACGATACTATCGTCAGTTGTAGTCAAGGAAATATTTTATATTTCTTAACTAGCGCACGGTAAATTCTTTCGTTAACGTGCAAAACGTGTAAGATTGGTGAAATTATTTAATTTTTGCAAACTTGACGTAACAAGAGATATATTCGGTTTGGAGCAATTAAGCACAACGAGTGGCTCATGTGTAAGAGTAATTTCCATCAGCACAACTCGCAGTGTTGCAACACTCAAGCGAAAAAAAGGTTTGATTTGTTATTTGTTTAAATTGAGTCGCTTAATATTAGTTTTACGCAAGAACATTATTGCAACAACTGCTGATTTTCAACAGAAAAAGCTTAAGCCTGTGTACCTGACATATCGCCATATGATGGATAGGCCTTTTAATAAATAATCACCGAATCATGTTATATTTGACTACACGTATTACCGTAAACAGACAGCTAGGAATTCTTCTTTAGGTTCTTTGGGTTCTCCACATATACAGACAGCTTTGGGTTTTTTAGGTTCTTCGAAATAATTACACTATATTTGACTGCATGTATAGCCATAAACAGATAGCTAGACTTTTTTTTTTAGGTTCTTTGGATCATACACGTAAATAGACAGCTAGGTTTTTCCTTTAGGTTCTTTGGGTCATACACGTGAATAGATAGCTGTTTTTTTCTTTAGTCCATCATACCGATATGATTTCATGTTTCATTTTGATTTATTAATTGTTTAAATTGAGTCACTTGATATTAGTTTCACGCAAGGACATTATCGCATCGAATGATAGTTCTCAAAATAAAAAGCTTAAGCGTGTGTACTTCACATATTACCATATGATGAACGCACCCTTTTATATTTTTATCGACAGAGCTGAACAAATGGTCGTTAAGGACGACGCCATTTTACCCAAACGTAATCGTCAAGTACCTAAGGTTTCAGTCTTGAATTCAAAAAGGTGTATCGACTGATGGATATTTGAGAGTGTTATGTCACGACGTAACTTCGCAAAAATATTTCGAAAATACTTAGAAAATTTGCTTCGGAAACTTTATCATAAAGATTCAAGAAAGAATTCAAATGAGAATCACTGCGCCAGCACTGGACCGTTCAATCACTAGCCAAGCGGCCGGGGATTAAGAAGATATAACAGTCGAGGAGTTCTCGCGTTGTCGATGACAGACGTCGAGAGCCTAAAATCTAACCCGAGGCTTCTGCCCGGTTCACCCGACTTTTTCGTCGGAAAGAAATGAGTTCTGTTGGAAAATCCTCCAACCATCTAAGAACTATTACTAACAACCCTCATACGGGACTAATAAAACGACTGATATCTCCTCCGAAAAACTGATAATCAAATAAAGATTTAACTTTATTTCTCAGAATTTCGGCTTGAGATTGAAACTCTCCAAAAAGATTGTTTGGCACAAAAATGTCGGTGATCTCATTTATCATATTATTAAAATTAATTATTGTTCAGTTTTCTCCATTGATCATTTTTCCGACGTAATCGATCGAGAATAAAGAAGAGTCGACTATGACAAATACTCTCCCTCCAAATAAATAATGATGGAATCTTGACAAATTAAGCAATAATGTTTTAATCGTTAAACTTGGAATTTATAAAAATAATTAAAGAAATTATATTAATTAACAAAATATATTTTAACCACAAGCATGACAATTAATGAAATATGTAGCAAACAATTACTAAAATTATTTGCGTTATTCGATCTTCCAGTTCACAATATAATAGCCCTCGCGAAAGACAAGCGGGCATAATTTATTCTGCAATCAAAATAGAACTGGAACGTCCGATACGAAATTCGCCTATCAGATACGAGACTTAATCTCAGCCGATCCGAAGACGCGAGGAACAATGGGAAGCAAGTATCATCTTGCTAGGGAACATGTATGGGTGAAGCGGTTACTAGGCTAGCCGTAACACGTTCAAGGTATATCGATATCGAAGACTCATATGTCACCCTCCCAAACTTCCGAACGACCTGCGGGGACGCGTCTGGTAGCCTAATTAAAAGTAGACTCTAGAAATAAGTTAGGAGAAGGGGTACACAGTTGTATAAAAGCACCGGACAATGGGGTCTCGTCGGTCATCTTCCACGCACCATCCGATCTTTATTACGGTCAGAGGTATTGTCACTCTTTGACCCATTGTCATACAAGCAACCTCATGCTTTGAACAATTCTTTTGAGAAAACTTGCGTGAATATTCCGATTGTAACACGACTAGTGGATTTAGAAGTCAAAACTTTTGTTTTTACTACATCATTGTATTAGAAATCGACGCCAATTTATCGAACCACTGTTTAACATTTTAAGTACGCCCCCGACTTTTTTTCGGTGGATATCGGTAAAATATTGATTTACGTTGCGCTATATTTTTGTTGGAATAAACAACCATTAAGCTGCAAAATTAAATATCTCTCATATTTTATTCCGTCATCCCGCGATTTTCCGATACCCAAGACTTCTACGGAATTATCATTCGAATAACTGACCAGAAGAAGAAGCCATCTCCACGTCGTATAACAAGATCAATTACACGGTAAATATCACGTAAGTTCAAAGTATAACAACGTAAGTAAGGAAAAAATATATCAACATCATCATAAATACACAAATTATCCTCGTTTTCACCTCTACAAAAGTAGTATCTTTAGCCTAATCCTGGGTTATTTTTCGAAAGATTAGACCCGAAAACAGGCTTGCGTTAACGATACTATCGTCAGTTGTAGTCAAGGAAATATTTTATATTTCTTAACTAGCGCACGGTAAATTCTTTCGTTAACGTGAAAAACGTGTAAGATTGGTGAAATTATTTAATTTTTGCAAACTTGACGTAACAAGAGATATATTCGGTTTGGAGCAATTAAGCACAACGAGTGGCTCATGTGTAAGAGTAATTTCCATCAGCACAACTCGCAGTGTTGCATCACTCAAGCGAAAAAAAGGTTTGATTTGTTATTTGTTTAAATTGAGTCGCTTAATATTAGTTTTACGCAAGAACATTATTGCAACAACTGCTGATTTTCAACAGAAAAAGCTTAAGCCTGTGTACCTGACATATCGCCATATGATGGATAGGCCTTTTAATAAATAATCACCGAATCATGTTATATTTGACTACACGTATTACCGTAAACAGACAGCTAGGAATTCTTCTTTAGGTTCTTTGGGTTCTCCACATATACAGACAGCTTTGGGTTTTTTAGGTTCTTCGAAATAATTACACTATATTTGACTGCATGTATAGCCATAAACAGATAGCTAGACTTTTTTTTTTAGGTTCTTTGGATCATACACGTAAATAGACAGCTAGGTTTTTCCTTTAGGTTCTTTGGGTCATACACGTGAATAGATAGCTGTTTTTTTCTTTAGCTTCCTCGGATTCTATGCGTAGTACCCGAGGAACCTAAAGAAAAAGACAGTTTTCAGACGCGCATTTTTTCAGATTTGAATACAAACAAAACTTGAAACGGTTTGCAGGAGCCTTTTATTCATATTTGAATGAAAACGAAAATTTATGGTTGAAAAAAATGTTGACAAAATCAAAAAGTTTTCAGACGGCATATTTCGAGATTTTTAATACAAACGAAACATGAAAAGGTTTTCGGTGGAATTTTTTATATTTGAATGAAAACCAAAACTTATGTTTGAAAGAAATATTCACAAATTTTGAGATTTTAATACAAACAAAACATGAGAAGGTTTCCAGGGATCTTTTCGTCATATTTGAATGAAAACCAAACTTTATGTTTGCATGAAATTTTGACAAAATAAAAAGTTTTGAGACGTCATATATGTAGATTTTTAATGCAAACGGTTTTGACATGAAAAGGTTTTCGGTGAAATTTTTTATATTTGAATGAAAACCAAAACTTATGTTTGAAAGAAATATTCACAAAATAAAAAAGTTGTAAGTCGTGTTTTTAGATTTTAATACAAACAAAATAAAACTGACAACATATTTCTTGTGTCACTTTTATCATTCGAAACCTTTTCCCTCATTTTCCAAGACTACATAAAACCAGTATTTTTTTAGATTTTAATACAAACACAAAATATAACTGAAAACGTATTTCTTGTGTCACTGTTATCATTCGAAACCTTTTACCCTTATTTTCCAAGACACATGAATCATCTACATAAAAACAGACGACCAGCGTTGAGCTAGACAGTAATAAAACTGAAAACGTATTTCTTGTGTCACTGTTATCATTCGAAACCTTTTACCCTTATTTTCCAAGACACATGAATCATCTACATAAAAACAGACGATCAGCGTTGAGGTAGACAGTAATAAAACTGAAAACGCATTCCTTGTGTGACTGTTACCATTCGAAACCTCTACCCCTCATTTTCCAAGACATATGAGTCATCTACATTTAACCAGACGATCACCGATGAGATAGGTTAGTCATAAAGAAACACTCCTGACGCCATCATCTCAGGGCCTCTCTCTCTAATACCTATGACGATGGATACCATCGACGGAATACTCATAATCGATTGCTCCAAGGAACAATAAAGGAATCGGCTACAGCCAAATGAAGAAGGACCCTGTAATGTGGATAACATGTACTCTTTATAATCGGATTTTCTTAAGAATCGTATTTCTAGTTTTAGTAGTTTGGTTGTTCTGCGTGTGTGTCTGAACATTATTATAAAAATAATGTATAATATAAACAATATTTAAATAAACTAATTTATAAATATGTAAGTCTTCATTTATTCAAAGAATAAGCATGAATTTAAAGCGCGAGCAGAACAAGTATACGGACGCGCCGATCATCTCGCGCTGGTGGGTGAAGGTGGGAGCGCTATGGGAGGGGGTCACGACTGGAGGGGATTCTCGCGGTCTTGGGCCGCGTGCGCTATTTGATATCACTCTCACGCGCGTCGCCACTGTAGACGGTCAGTCGGATACCACAGAGCACACGGGTCTCTCGCGATCCTTGACCACCAGCCGGACTTCCAACAACGTGTTACGTCACGACGTAACTTCGTAAAATATTTCGAAAATACTTAGAAAATTTGCTTCGGAAACTTTATCATAAAGATTCAAGAAAAAATTCAAATGAGAATCGCTGCGCCAGCACTGGACCGTTCAATCACTAGCCAAGTGGCCGGGGATTAAAGAGATATAATAGTCGAAGAGTTCTCTCGTTGTCGATGACAAAGGTAGAGAGCCTAAAATCTAACCCGAGGCTTCTGCCCGGTTCACCCGATCTTTTCGTCGGAAACAAATGAGTTCTGTTGGAAAATCCTCCAACCATCTAAGAACTATTATTAACAACCCTCATACGGGACTAATAAAACGACTGATATCTCCCCCGAAAAACTGATAATCAAATAAAGATTTAACTTTATTTCTCAGAATTTCGGCTTGAGATTGAAACTCTCCAAAAAGATTGTTTGGCACAAAAATGTCGGTGATCTCATTTATCATATTATTAAAATTAATTATTGTTCAGTTTTCTCCATTGATAATTTTTCCGACGTAATCGATCGAGAATAAAGAAGAGTCGACTATGACAAATACTCTCCCTCCAAATAAATAATGATAGAATCTTGACAAATTAAGCAATAATGTTTTAATCGTTAAACTTGGAATTTATAAAAATAATTAAAGAAATTATATTAATTATCAAAATATATTTTAACCACAAGCATGACAATTAATGAAATATGTAGCAAACAGTTACTAAAATTATTTGCGTTATTCGATCTTCCAGTTCACAATATAATAGCCCTCGCGAAAGACAAGCGGGCATAATTTATTCCGCAATCAAAATAGAACTGGAACGTCCGATACGAAATTCGCCTATCAGATACGAGACCTAATCTCAGCCGACCCGAAAACGCGAGGAACAATGGGAAGCGTGTATCATCTTGCTGAGGGACATGTATGGGTGAAGCGGTTACTAGGCTAGCTGTAACACGTTCAAGGTATATCGATATCGAAGACTCATATGTCACCCTCCCAAACTTCCGAACGACTTGCGGGGACACGTCTGGTAGCCTAATTAAAAGTAGACTCTAGAAATAAGGTAGGAGAAGGGGTACTCAGTCGTATAAAAGCACCGGACAATGGGGTCTCGGCCTCATCTTCCACGCACTATTCGATCTTTATTACGGTCAGAGGTATTGTCACTCTTTGACCCATTGTCATACAAGCAACCTCATGCTTTGAACAATTCTTTTGAGAAAACTTGCGTGAATATTCCGATTGTAACACGACTAGTGGATTTAGAAGTCAAACTATTGTTTTTACTACATCATTGTATTAGAAATCGACGCCAATTTATCGAACCACTGTTTAACATTTTAAGTACGCCCCCGACTTTTTTTCGGTGGATATCGGTAAAATATTGATTTACGTTGCGCTATATTTTTGTTGGAATAAACAACCATTAAGCTGCAAAATTAAATATCTCTCATATTTGATTCCGTCATCCCGCGATTTTCCAATACCCAAGACTTCTACGGAATTATCATTCGAATAACTGACCAGAAGAAGAAGCCATCTCCACGTCGTACAACAAGATCAATTACACGGTAAATATCACGTAAGTTCAAAGTATAACAACGTAAGTAAGGAAAATATATATCAACATCATCGTAAATACACAAGTTATCCTCGTTTTCACCTCTACAAAAGTAGAATCTTTAGCCTAATCCTGGGTTATTTTTCGAAAGATTAGACCCGAAAACAGGCTTGCGTTAACGATACTATCGTCAGTTGTAGTCAAGGGAATATTTTATATTCCTTAACTAGCGCACGGTAAATTCTTTCGTTAACGTGCAAAACGTGTAAGATTGTCGAAATTATTTAATTTCTGCAAACTTGACGTAACAAACGTACACCGGTGGCGCCACCATCGTCTCTCAATCGGACACGTAAGGAAGCGCTGAGCGCGCACCGGCTCTCGCGATCTTGGGCCACCGCTTGGGGCTTTCGGCGACTCACCGGCGGAGCCACCATCGAATCTCAGCCGGACCCACGGCGGGCGCCGAGAGGACGCCGTCGCTCGAGATCTTGGACCACCAGCGGCGCCACCACCACCGACTCTCAGTCAGACCAACGGCGGAGCGCCGAAAGCACGTCGTCTCTCGCGATCTTGGGCCACCGCTCGGGACTTCCGGCGGCGCTCACCGGTGGCGCTACCGTCAATTTTCGGACCCTAGCAGAATGCCCGAGCTACGTGGTGCTTTCACGATCTTGGTGTACAGCATGGACGGAAACAAGAGGTAGGAGAAGAGGGGTGAGTTAACATCACATGCGTACAGGGAGGGGGTGGTGGACAAGTATAGAGACGAATAACAGTCGTTCTCTCAGAGGAAGGGTTAAGGAGTGGGAAGAGGGAGGGACAATTAGAGGGCTTGTGTGGGAGGGAGGGCACTCAAGGCATGCAAGGGTGGCAAGAGGGAGGGACAATTAGAGGGCTTGTCTGGGAGGGAGGGCACTCAAGGGAGGGGAGGGGTGGGGAGAGGGAGGGACAATTAGAGGGCTTGTTTGGGAGGGAGGGCACTCAAGGGAGGGGAGGGATACCCCCACCACGCCCCCTATGGCCCATTAGGCCACGCCCCCTCTGGCGCCTGGCGCCACTAGGCCACGCCCCCCTGTCTCGCGATCTTTGCCTATATCTACTTCTGGTAAAAATTTTAAAAAAGTTACTGGTAAGATTTTCAAACTACAGATTTCAAGCTTTAAAATGCATTTTGTTTTATTACTATCCGACATTTTTCAGGAAATTACAACCTTTCGAAAATCAATGAAAAAAGGTTGACCATTTTTCTGTTCCCTTAATTTTTTAACTGAGTGTATGTCAGAGTTGTATATCCCCATTAATTCATGAGATATAGTTTACAGTACAATTTGTTTTCTAATTATGATTTCATAATAATAATATGTAGTGATTATAAAATAGAGTGTAAACATTTGAATAGCTGAGAAAAATACTAATTTTCGCTTTAATATTGCAAGAAATAGTGGAAAAAATGGAAGAAATAAGTAATGCATTACTTTTTTTTCATTTTTACAAAAGGCTTACCGTGAATTTTTATTGATAAATAATAATTTCTGCAGCCATTCCAAAGTTTAATCATCGTATTACAATCGCTATATGTTATTATTATAAAATCATAACTATAGAACTGATCGTATCATCATCATTATTTCTATACGTATTAGGCACTTACAACTCCGATGTATGTTATGTTTTGATAGGCCATCGTGAACAAATGGGAGTCTCCGAATTCGCAATTGCGAGTAAATTCTATAGAAGTGCTATGCTCTGGCTCACTTGCCAGCCGAATATATTCAAGATGGAGCCCAGCACATCACGACCCTAATAGATCGGGAAGACCAACCGAATTTGCAGACGTTTGGTGCCTATTTGAGGTCGTACTAGGTTCCATTGAGAGATGTCTTGTCTGTCTATAAGAACCCAGTACGCACCAACAATACATGCGAGAATTTTCATTTGCACGCAGCCAAACGCGTTGGAGTTCACCAACCAATTTGGAAGATGATGAGTTAGTATTAAAAAAGGATGCAAAGTAGAACCTTGCACATTGCTTCCTCATTAATTTTCGCTTCTTACAAAGCTACCTCTATGAGGAAGTTTGTTACTCAGTTTGGCTTCCTCATAGAGGAAGCTTTGTAAAACGCGAAAAATAATGAGGAAGCAATGTGCAAGGTTCTACTTTACATCCTTGTTTTAATTAGATAAATATACATGTTGTGGATTAGCTATTTCTATTTCGTTGTTACGTTATTTCGTGATTATTAGAGCGTTTCCGAAAGTGAATATGATAATGTATATTTTAAAAAATAATTCAACATTCCATGAAAGCAAAAATTTGATACCGTGCGTCACTAAATTATACATACAGTGAGGTGGTGAGGAAGCGACGGTTCTCAGCCGCGTCGCTTGCCCGTTCGGCTTCCGAGCTCGGCAAACGGTGGCATGGAAGGAGAGGCTTCGAAGAGAGGGGATCGCCGTCCCGACCGACTACGAATGCACGAAGCCCGAACACACTCAAGTGTAGCATGAATGCTAAAAATTAGTTTTGTTCATTTCTGATGTCTTATCAATAGTGATGTACCAATGTGTCAAAGGGCAATCATAGCAACATTACAAATTACCCGTATGGTGGTAATATCACCTGCTTTGAGTTTGATTAAGATTATTACAATATTAGTTAATAATTAATAATAAGCGTTTTTAATAATTAACAACTTGGGATTATCTCTACTTATTTCTTGCATCGTTACTATAATAAAAGGTCCTATGGCATTTCCGTCTAGTTAAAAGTCTTCCATAATAAAAATGACGCGAGGGTTGGCGACACAACTCGCACGGGGATTTCTCGAAAAATCTTGCTCATAAGACAAATTGAAAAAACCTTTTTTAATATAAAAAATGCAAGTAATTAAGATAAACAATTTTTAACTTAATTACTTTTTAATAATTTTAGTTAAATAATAAATGTTGTTGCCTATTTTCAACAATAATAATTTTATCAGTGGCCATTTATTTTACTGCATTTCCTGCATGGTTTTGAGAAAAAATCTTTTTGCATTCTTCGATAGAAGCAACAGTTTCAACTAATAATAACCCTGAAGAATTATGCACTAGCAAATTTTATAGTAACGGCAGCCCTAACTTTGTAACTCTGCGTTAAATGAATTAATCTTGAAGGCAGATCTTTTCATTTTTAATTATCTAGTGGAGACTATTTTTTTTTGTTCAATGATCCTGAACAGTTGGAAATCATTTTTCTAATTTTCGCATTATTTCTAATTATTCATTCGCATAATTATTGATTCTCTGAAGCTCATTTTTCATTTTTTTATTATCTAGTAATGACTATCTTTATTTTTCATTCTTCCAATGATCCTGAAAAAAGCAGTCATTTTTTGCAGTCATTTAAAAAAAATAGTGCCAGCTGTACCTTCTCATCTGTTCGCGTAATAAACCTTCTTTTTAGGTTTACGAGTTAAGAACGCTTTTTTTGCGATTCTATCAATGCTACCAAAATTTTGTTAATGCTGCAAAAGTTTTGCAGTCAGCAACAATTTTTCGGAAATAAAAATCTTTAAAATAAGAATAAAAAAAATAATAGATGTTACTAGATAAATAAAAAAATAACAAAAGTACTTTCACTGCATTCGTTGCATAGTTTAGAAAGCAAAAAGTCCTTCAGTATTTTTTGCTAAAACCTATTAAAAATAAACACATCGGAATCGGTGGCGACACAGCTTCCACGAGGATAACTATTAAAATCTTGCCCCTACAAAAAAGTGCAACAAGACCTTTACTACGCAAAAAATGCAAGGAATTAAGATAAACAAGTTGAAAGTTAAATACATGTTAATTGCATAAGTTAAACGATAATTAATTGCTAATTTTCAGCAACAATAATTTTGCCGGTGCGGGATTGATTTCAGTGTATGAAGGTAGTCTGAGCACATTGACTGACGTCGCATAAGTTCGAGAGAGTTTGAGAGCGAATTACGAACAGTTCTCGAAGAGATAAAAATCTGAAAAAAAAATCAAGGATATGGAAGGTGCTAAAGAATTCACTTTGGACAATAATAATTTAAATAATGTTATTAACAAATCACTGAAATAAATAATTGTTCAACAATACATCCGGCAAACTAATTTCGTTTTTGTTATAAAAATGATTCTTTTAATTTTCTGCATACGTATGAATTTTTTTCAGAATTTTCTCTGATTTTTTATTTTAACATAAAAAAACAAAATTCTGAAAAATGTATACGTATGCAGAAAAATGAAAAGATCACTTTCATTACAAAAAAAATTGGGTTACCGGGTACTTTGTTGAACAATTCTTTATTTTAGTAATTTGTTAACAACATTTTTTAAATTATTATCGTCCAAAGTAATCTCTTTAGCACCTTCCATATGCTTGATTTTTTTTTTCAAATTTTGATCTTATCGAGAACTGTTCGTAATTCTCTCTTAAACTCCCTCGAACTTATGCGACGTCAGTCAATGTGCTCAGATGACCTTAATTGCATCGTTTTGAGAAAAAACGTCCTTTAGCGTTTTTCACATCAAACAATAGTTTTTAAAATAAACAAAATGAAATCGGTGACGACACAACTCCCACGCAGATTACTCTAAGAATCTAGCCCCTACGAAAAAGTTAAACACGACCTTTTCTACACAACAAAATGCAAGGAATCGAAACAAACAGGTAAAAAGTTAATAACTTGCTAATTACATTAGATAGTCAAGAATTTGTTGCTCATTTTCAACAACTATCATTTTGTCGGTTCTTTATTAATTTGACTACCTTCTTTGCAACGTTTTCAGACGAATACGTCCTTTAGTATTGTTTTGCTGAAAGCAATAATTTTGAAAATAAACTTTATGATCGGTGGAAGCACATCTTCCACGAGGATTACCTTAAACGTCTTACCCCAACAAGAGCTTTTCTACTCAATAAAATTCAACAGATCAAATGATTATTTTTAAGCAACAAATTGTTGTTTAGCTAATGCAATTGACAATTTATTGACTTGTAACTTGATTTTCTTTATTTCTTGCACATTTTGAAGTGACAAAGGTCCTGTTCAACTTTTTTGTAGGGTCAAGACTTTTAGAGTAATCAGCGTGGGTGTTTAATCGTAACCGATTTCGACGTGATTATTTTCAAAAGTATTACTTCTAGTAAAAAATACCGAAGCACGTTTTCCTCTTAAAATGTTGCAAGGAATGCAGAAAACTAATTTTGCACAGATAAAATGATTTTCGTTGGAAATAGACAACAAATTGTTGTCTAAATAAAGCAATTAACAAGTAATTAAGTTTTAACTTGTTTTTCTTTATTCCTTGCATAGTTAAAAGTAAAAAAGTCCTCATTAATTTTTTTGTAGGGACAAGACTTTTAGAGTAATCTGCGTAGGTGTTGTGTCGCAACCGATTTCGACGTGATCATTTTCAGAAGTATTGCTTCTAGTGAAAAATAGCAAAGCACGTTTTCCTCTTAAAATGATACAAGGAATGCCGAATAATCAGTGCGGATCGATAAAATGTTTGTTCTTGAAAATAAGCAACAAATTGTTGTCTACCTAAAGCAATTAAGAGGTTATTCATTTTTAACTTGTTTGCAATAATGTTATCGGTGCGCAATTAATTTCACAACATTTCTTGCACCGTTTTAAGAGGAAAACGTCCTTTAGTATTTTCCGCTAAAAGCAATAGTTTTTAAAATAAATACGTCGAAATCAATGGCGACACAGCTTCCACGCAGGTTACATTAAAAGTCTAACTCCTACAAAAAAGTTTATCACGATATTTTTTACTCTAAACTGTGCAAGGAATAAAGAAAAAACAGTTAAAAGTTAATAACTTGTTAATTGCATTAGTTATACAACAATTTGTTGCTTATTTCCAACAACAATTATTTTATCGGTCCGCAGTTGATTTTACTGCATTCGTTGCACAATTTCAGGAGAAAAATGTCCTTCAGTATTTTTCACTAGAAGTAATACTTTTGAAAATAATCACGTTTAAATCGGTTGCGACTCAACACCCACGCAGATAACTCTAAAAGTCGTATCCCTACAAAAAAGTTTAACAGGACCTTTTTCACTTTAAGCTATGCAAGGAATAAATAAATATAAGTTAAAAGTTAATAACTTGTTAATTGCATTAGTTAGACAACAATTTGTTGCTTATTTTCAACAACAATTATTTTATCGGGACGCAATTGATTTTACTGCATTCGTTGCACAATTTCAGGAGAAAAATGTCCTTTAGTATTTTTCACTAGAAGTAATACTTTTGAAAATAATCACGTTGAAATCGGTTGCGACTCAACACCCACGCAGATAACTCGAAAAGTCTTATCCCTACTCAAAAGTTTAACAGGACCTTTTTCACTTTAAACTATGCAAGGAATAAATAAATATAAGTTAAAAGTTAATAACGTGTTAATTGCATTAGTTAGACAACAATTTGTTGCTTATTTTCAACAACAATCATTTTATCGGTACGCAATTGATTTTACTGCATTCCTTGCACAATATTAAGAGGAAAACGTCTTTTGGTATTTTTCACTAGAAGCAATATTTTCTAAAATAATCACGTCGAAATCCGTTGCGACTCAACACCCACGCAGATAACTCTAAAAGTCTTATCCCTACTCAAAAGTTTAACAGGACCTTTTTCACTTTAAACTATGCAAGGAATAAATAAATATAAGTTAAAAGTTAATAACTTGTTAATTGCATTAGTTAGACAACAATTTGTTGCGTATTTTCAACAACAATCATTTTATCGGTACGCAATTGATTTTACTGCATTCCTTGCACAATATTAAGAGAAAAATGTCTTTTGGTATTTTTCACTAGAAGCAATACTTTCGAAAATAATCACGTCGAAATCCGTTGCGACTCAACACCCATGCAAATAACTCTAAAAGTCTTATCCCTACAAAAAAGTTTAACAGGACCTTTTTCACTATAAACTATGCAAGGGATAAATAAATATAAGTTAAAAGTTAATAACTTGTTGATTGCATTAGTTAGATAATAATTATCGGCTTCTTTCGTATGCCTTCTTCAGGCACGTTTCCCCTCTCCACTTTTCCCCGTTCCTTCATAGAGACCCCTCTAGAGTGTTGTCCGCAGCTATTCATCCTAATGCACTACGGTATCGCATTTGCACGAGGGCACAGGGAAACTGCGGAAAACCTGGCCGATACAGTTAGCTTTATTTTTACTGAATTTCTACTGTATGAGAATACATTGGAAACTCAGAAAAACTGCCTCCCGCTCCCCATCCAAGTTATGACCGCAAATAATGCTGCTTAACTCTGGGGACCGCCGAAGCCACACACTGACCGCACGTCCACTGCTGTCGGTTAGTTAGATAATAATTTGTTGCTTATTTTCAGCAACAATTATTTTATCTGTCCGCAATTGATTTTACTACATTCCTTGCATAGATTAGAGTAAAAAAAAGTCGTAATCAACTTATTTGTAGGAGCAAGACTTTTAGAGTAATCTGCGTGGGTGTTGTGTCGCAACCGATTTCGAAATTATTATTTCCAAAATTATTGCTCCTAGTGAAAAATACCAAAGTACGTTATCCTCTTAAATGGTGCAAGGAAAGCAGAAAAATCAATTGCGTACCGATAAAATAATTGTTGTTGAAAATAAGCAACAAATTGTTGTCTAACTAATGCAATTAACAAGTTATTAACTTTCAACTTATATTTATTTATTCCTTGCATAGTTTAAAGTGAAAAAGGTTCTGTTAAACGTTTTAGTAGGGATAAAACTTTTAGAGTTATCTGCGTGGGTGTTGAGTCGCAACTGATTTCGACGTGATTATTTTCGAAAGTATTGCTTCTAGTGAAAAATACCAAAAGACGTTTTCCTCTTAATATTGTGCAAGAAATGCACTAAAATCAATTGGGTATCCATAAAATGATTGTTGTTGAAAATAAGCAACAAATTGTTGTCTAACTAATGCAATTAACAAATTATTAACTTTTAACTTATATTTATGTATTCCTTGCATAGTTTAAAGTGAAAAAGGTCCTGTTAAACTTTTTAGTAGGGATAAGACTTTTAGAGTTATCTGCATGGGTGTTGAGTCGCAACTGATTTCGCCGTGATTATTTTCGAAAGTATTGCTTCTAGTGAAAAATACCAAAAGACGTTTTCCTCTTAATATTGTGCAAGGAATGCAGTAAAATCAATTGCGTATCCATAAAATGATTGTTGTTGAAAATAAGCAACAAATTGTTGTCTAACTAATGCAATTAACAAATTATTAACTTTTAACTTATATTTATTTATTCCTTGCATAGTTTAAAGTGAAAAAGGTCCTGTTAAACTTTTTAGTAGGGATAAGACTTTTACAGTTATCTGCGTGGGTATTGAGTCGCAACGGATTTCGACGTGATTATTTTCGAAAGTATTGCTTCTAGTGAAAAATACCAAAAGACATTTTCCTCTTAATATTGTGCAAGGAATGCACTAAAATAAGCAACAAATTGTTGTATATCTAATGCAATTAACAAGTTATTAACTTTTCACTGATTTTTCTTTATTCCTTGCATAGTTTAGAGTAAGAAATGTCGTGATAAACTTTTTTGTAGGAGTTAGACTTTTAATGTAACCTGCGTGGAAGCTGTGTCGCCATTGATTTCGACGTATTTATTTTAAAAACTATTGCTTCTAGCGGAAAATACTAAAGAACTTTTTCCACTAAAAAATGGGAAAGGAATACAGTGAAATTAATTGCGCACCGATAATATGACTGCAATCAAGTTAAAAGTTAATAACGTGTTAATTGCATTTGTTAGACAACAATTTTCTGCTTATTTTTAAGAACAATCATTTCATCGATCCACAACTGATTTTACTGCATTCCTTTCCCATTTTTTAGTGGAAAACGTCGTAAGGTATTTTCCACTAGAAGCAATAGTTTTGAAAATAATTGCGTCGAAATTCATGGCAACACAGCTTCTACGTCATGACGTTATTTTTTACTCTAAAGTATGCAATGAATAAAGATAAACAAATTAAAAGTTAATACTTATTTTCAACAACAATAAATTTATCGGTCTGCAATTGATTCCCCTATATTCCTTGCATCGTTCTGGGAGGAAAACGTCCCTTGGTTCTTTTCGCTGGAAGTACTACTATTGAAAATAATTACGTTGAAATTCAAGGCAAAGTCTTACTCCTACAAAAAAGTTAAACAAGATCTTTTTTACTGCAAAAATAGTAATGAATCGATGCAAACTAGTTGAAAGTTAATTATCATTAATTGCATTAATAAGACAAGAATTTTTTGCTTATTTTTAACAACAATTATACTATCGGTGTGAAATGGCTTGCACTCTATTTCTTTCACCGTTTTAGGAAGAAAATGCACTTTGGTATTTTCCGCTATACCCAATAGTTTTAGAATAACATGCATTGAAATCGGTGGTGCCTCAGCCGTCAAGCAGATTACTCTAGAAGTCTTGGTTTTAGGAAACAGTTGATTACGACCTTTCTTAGTCTGAATTATGCAAGGCCAAATAAAAACAATTAAAAAGTTAGTAACTTGTTAATTGCATTAATTAGAAAAAAATTTGTTGCTTATTTTCAACAGCAATCATTTTATCGGTGTGCAATTTATTTCACTCCATTCTTTGCACGGTTTTAAGAGGAAAACATTGTTTGGTATTTTTCGATAGAAGCAATACTATTAAAAGGAAAATTGTCGAAATCGCAGATTACTTTTAAAGTCTTACTCGTATAAAAAAGATGATTAAGGTCTTTTTTACTTTAAACGAAGCAAGGAATACAGACAAACAAGTT